>JAWNNM010002430.1:0-15667 GCA_035044965.1 Lordiphosa andalusiaca | reverse complement strand
GCGAATGTGTATGAGTGTGCATGTCAACAGAGATTGAAGCGTGTGAATAGATGCATGAATCTTGCAGATACATATGTATGTTTTGGGGGCGGGGGTTCGGATGAATGCTTGGGTGTGCTAGGTATGAATGAGAGTTAGGTTGTTAGCTGGCTTGTGGCCGGGACGGACAAGAACTAAGACGGACCTTTTTTTGATGTGATATGATGGCACGAGAATACAAATGTATTGTTGGTGTTCGACATTGAGGGTGAAGGTGCTCAGGAGAACCACCCCGCACACGGCGAGCCGAGCCGGGCTGCCAGCGTGCCACCTGCGAGCACGGGCCTCCTCAATATGGTGACATTCAGAACATAACAATTATTTGCACCTTTTCGTAACGGAGATTGGATTGACAGCCGATGTACTATGCAAAATTGGTAATAAAAATTGTTGCCCTAATAAATAGTATTGGAATTGAAGTTAAAGGTAAAATCGTTGCCAAATTTGGAGTAACCATGGAAGTCGAAGACAATAAAATTTCTTTCGCATCATGACTTTCCCCGTTTAATCAAATCCCTAAGAAATGGATGGATGAAAAGAGCTTTGGGAGAAAGATTCGAACTGTGCACTGTGGTCCAAGAGGCCGATATTTTGGCATAGACAAAAGTGGCATGTTAATTTTTTTGTATTTTTGGATTTTAAATTCTTAAAGTTAATACATCATACATGTGAAAACTTAAAAAATAAAGCTTTGAAAGCTTCACTGAAGCTTTTCATGAGCTTTCAAAAGAACACAATCGATCAGCTGCTTAGGGTTAAGAAATTGGCGCCAATTTATTTTGTTTACGTTTGTGCGTGAAGATAAAAATTCTCTGTCCGAACAAACTGAAGCAAATAATGGAAATTGAAGATCAAGGTGTGTAGTATTCAATGTATATAGTACATTTATGTGTCGTCTTAGTCTTCGAGCTGTGTTTAATGTCCAATTTATGTGTATTTTTGTAGAAAATTAATATGCCTTCCCTGTGTTTCGTGCAAAGAAACTAACGACCTAACACTAAGTCTGCTCACAAAAACTAAGTACGTCAGTTTGCACTAATAAATGTCGTTTTTCATCGCTAATTATCACATTTTCCCCGTTCGTTTCCCTTTTCTCACAATTCCACCATATTAAGGCACGTTCGAGTTCCGTCGTAGCGATCTCTTCGATATTTGGCGCAGCAACAATCGCAAAATATCATTTGTGTCAGATTGGATTTACGAAAAAATGAACAATTACCACGTAGAAGACGACACAAGATTAGAAATAAATAAAACAATAAGAATTTTGAATCCTTTATAAAATAAAAACTTCCAAAATGTAACTATATGGTCGAGTGTTTTAAGTCAAAGCATGGTAAATGGATGTCGTCTTAAATATCAATTATATTAAATGAAAACTGTAAGATACCAAAACAACCTGGACGCCCAACCTTGTCTTATACAAATGCAGGGCCAAGATTGAAAAGGAAATTGGCATCTGAACTAGCAAATGAAAAAGATCACGATACAAATCTTCTTATGCGTGCTGCAGCAGTTTCTACTAAGAAAGAATGTAATACGAACGTGGCCTTGGTCCTTAAAGAAACGATTACAACACCTGAACACACAACGGAATTAAGAAAGCAACTTCAAATGCAAAAACCGACTCCACTTACACCAAATGAAGCTAGAGCCTACATCCTGAAAAATTCATTAACCAAACAGCAATATGTGAACACTAGGGTTTTGAATATAAATCATCACAGCGACATTTATCCCAGTTACAATCAAGTGATAGAAGCTAAAGTGCAGAGAAGTGACAGAAACTACTCAAGTTCACTGCAAAACCTTTTGAATCATACTGCACAGCGAATTATTAATTTGCAGTCCGATGTTTTTAAGCAATTTCCGGATAGTTCTGAACTCACATCAATTTGCAGTTAAGGCTTTGATGGATCAACTGGACAAAGTGCGTACAAGCAGAAGTTTGAAATAAACACACCGCACGTACAGCTTTCAGATCACTCTTTGTTTGTTACTTCTGTTATACCCATAGAAATGATTGACTCATTTCAGCGAAACATCTGGGTTAACAGAACACCGCAGTCCATTCGATTTTGCAGGCCGCTAAAAATTCAATTTGTAAAAGAAACTACTGATCACATAATTATGGGAAACATTCAGTTAGACTTTCAAATAGATAATCTGAAAACGTTTTCTTATAAACTGGATGAGGCTGATGACATAGCAATAACCTTTAAAATGCATATGATACTCAACAAAAGTACTGGAAACCAAGGATTTTAATTCAAAAACCTTTACCCCCAAGCTTGAAGCTTTCAAATTTGGGGTGAGTCCTCTACATGCTTGGATCAGGTTTGAAGAATTTGTCCTGAACATATCATACAGAATGGAAATACAACAAGAAAGAAAGTCGGTCAAGCCCGACTATAACATACTCTGTACCAAGAAAATCTGTCTTTTGATCATAACTCGAAAACCGTTCATCCGATCTTCTTCATTCCTTTGGCGGATCGATAAGTTATCCTAAAAACTAAATATGTTCAGAAGGAACAAGCCATCTATCTTCAAAACTGTGGGAGATATGACGTTTTTTCTAAATTGCGGGGGCGGCAGGGGGCGTGGCCAAAATTGAAAATAAACTTGATCTGCCTGCAGACATAAGAAGCATATGTCCCATACATGTCAAGCCTCTATCTCTTACCATCTCTGAGATCTGTGCGTTCATACGGACAGACAGACGGACAGTCGGACATGGCTATATCGACTCGGCTGTTGATGCTGATCAAGAATATATATACTTTATGGGGTCGGAGATGCTTCCTTCTGGATGTTACATACTTTTGCACAAACTTATAATACTCTATGTACCTACGGTACAGAGTATCAAAATGGAATGTAAAAGGTGATGACAAGATTGAAATGAGTGCACGCAAAAAATATATTCAGGAAAAGATTTGGAATGACATGCGTCTTCGAATAAGCATGCCAAAACAGAATGGCAGCGGCAACAGCAATGACGGTAATACAGCATTAAGAGCTTATGCAAAATGTAAACAACTATCATCCATAACCTGCTTTGACGAAACCCTTTTAAATAATCTTCACGTTATATTAATAGCAATTTCCTGTAACCACTATGTAAACTCTAAAAAGTTTCGGACTTTTTTTGAGAAAACGTTTTATTTATACATGCATAAATAGCCATGGTACCCAATTTCGCCAACAATTCACAAAGTAATAGTCCAAATAATTTTGAAATAAATAATTTGACGTTGGTTCCACTAGGGTGCTAATGCTTCAGAAGCACGGAATAAAATCTACAAAAAAGACAGACTCTCACACGCAAGAAAAAATAGTCGAATCAATACTATGACTGACCTTTTCACAGGGCGATAGATTCTTCGGATCCATTACTATCTAGTGTCTGTTTAAAGGAAAGAGAAAGAAAAAACACAAAAAAAACCTCTTCCCAAAGAAGTGTTGAGTCTTCTGGAGTTGCCGTCTACCGAAAACAAAAACACAAATGAAAAAGAATTGGACGTGCAATCTGATTCTGACTCTGACGAGAACCTAAACGAAGGATGCTCTTTGGTACTAGAAGAAGAAGAAGATGATGTTTAAGACAAAAACCAAATTTTGTAATTAATATATAAATATTATTAAATAAATTTCCCAACAAAACGAAGGAAATAGGAAATATAGCACAGTAGAATCTAGCCGTTTTGGGGCCATCCTTTGGGCGAATGTACTCGGAGCAAGAGCTACTCAAACCCGAGGATGCCGATGCTACATTAACGGAGAAGGTTCCAATGAACCTGCATCACTCAAGAGCAGCCACCGCTGCACTTCTACTTCGCCTGGAAACAGGCGTTGTAAACGGTGAATTTTTAGCCATTATCTTTTTGGCAACACTGGTTTAAACAGCTCACGCACGTTTCGTGTTTTGTTTTACTGTAAAACATCTTCAGTTTGGTCTATAATTTAACCATGAATCGTCTGACAAACGAACAACGCTTGCAAATTATTGATTTTTATTATCAAACTGCGTGCTCTGTTAAGAAAGTTCATCGCGAGCTTCTTCCATTTTATGGTCAGTTTGATCGACCCACTGAAGCGACTATTCGGGCTATTGTGACTAAATTTCGCACCAAATTTACATTGTTGGACATTAAACCAACAACACGCTTACGTGCGAACTGAAGAAAATATCGCATCTGTATCGGCCAGTGTTAATGATGATCAAAAATGATGCGAATCATAACGTAACTGTGAACGGTGAGCGCTACCGTGAGATGATATCCAACTTTTTTTTGGCCAAAATGCAAGAACTTGACTTGCATGACATGTGGTTTCAACAAGACGGTTCCACATACCACACAGCACTCGCAACAATGGACTTATTGAGAGGCGAGTTCGGTGAACATTTTATTTCACGTTCGGGACCGGTCAATTGGCCGCCTAGATCGTGCGATTTAACGCCTTTCGACTATTTTTTGTAGGGCTATGTTAAAGCTCATGTCTATACAGACAAGCCCGTTTCAATTGACGAATTGGAAGACAACATTGGAGCATTTATTCGTGAGATACCGACCGAAATGTTGGAAAGAGTATGCCAAAATTGGACTAAGCGGATGGACCATTTAAGGCGCAGTCACGGTCAACATTTGCATGAAATATTCTTCAAACATTAAATTATATGGATCGTACTATCGATTCAAATAAAGATTTCATGCATTTTTCTGAATTTTATGTCATTTTTTGAAAAACTTTAGTATATCTCTTAAAAAATCACCCTTAAACATGCTAAAAATATCAAATCTACACAGAAAAAAAAAAAAAAATTGTTATTTCAACATGTTCCATCTTTGAGCAAAAATTGTTGAAATTACCTATTTTAATTTTTGATTTTACCAATTTCATCGTATAATCGAAAATTCAATCATTTAAAATCAACTCTTCTTTTTAAATTTAAATTGATTTTAAATTTCAGAAACTTTTGATTCAAAAAGTAGTAAATTCCACAAAGCGGCTTCTGATTTCGTAGTAAAATCAAAAGTGTTGCACTTTTAAAATCAAAAGTGCGGGCCTTTGATTTTAAAATGCTGACACTTTTGTTGATTTTACCAATGTAAACGTAAAAACAAAATTTTTAACTTTTAAAATAAACATTGCGAGTTTTTAATTTTAAAGAGAAGACACCTTTCTTTTTTAACATTGTAAAATCAACAATGGCGCTTCTGATTTCGTAGTAAAATCAAAAATGTTGCTCATTTAAAATCAGAAGTACGGGCATTTAATTTCAAAATGCTGTAACTTTTTTGAAACAACAACTTTCATTTTTGATTATACCAATATAAACGTAAAATCAAAATTTATAACTTTTGAAATCAACACTGCGGGTCTTTAATTTTACAATGCCGCTTTTGATTTCGCTAAGTAATCAAAGTCATGCAGATTATTTCGTCGTGGCACGATATGTGGTGCAGCTTAGTTTTTCAGTACACATTTGACTCGTTCCTCACGGCATGGTGGAATAATCAAGGTGAAGCATGTTAAAAATGGATGGATTTGGCTACTTTTTTTGCATCTCGTTCTAAGAACCATACAAAATCAAAATAACATAAAAACACAATTTTACCATTTAGAGAAAGCTCCTTTTTGTGCCAAACAAGTAAAAACATGTGCGTTTTTTTTTTAGTTTCTTGACTTACTGTACATATAAGCTTGACCATCTTTCTAACTTGATTATATATTAATTTTCTCTTTTCAAAAGGTTAATTATTAATTGTGGAAAACGTGGAATCGCTAGAAACCGTGCAAGCTTTGTGGCAAGATTGGGGCCTTTCCAAAGAAACGGCCGATTATTTGGAAGAGTGCGGTGTTACTGAAACAGTATTATTGAAAATAGACGACTTGGGAGATGTTGATAAGCTGTTTTCGGAAACAAAAATGTTTGGACAAAAAATTTTGTTTAAGTCCAATTTGATGAAATGGCGTGAAGAAATCGTAAATAAAATCAAAAAAATTTTAGCAACAAGGATAAAAATAATACACACTCATGCTGTCAGTGTTATTTATTTTGAATAGTTATTTTACTTAAGGTTATGCATGGTATTCATTTTATTATTGCTGCAAAAATTTTAGTTGCTTCAGTGCATTTTTTCACGTGATTCGTTCAAGTATTCTAAATTAATTTCAATTTCTTTCATTCTGCCATTAGATTGTTTGAATACTTGAAAGACTGTATTTCTAACGACTCTGTTAAAGTTAACTATCAACTATTTTTCCATGATTATTTTATTTAAGGGAAACCCTTTGGAAGAAAAAACCAACTACGCGAAAAAAGTATTCCATATACTGACAAACACCGAATCCTTTGAGAAAGTTGCTTTTGGAGAGTCTCCAAAGGAATTCATAAACGTTAAATGTGTTTTAAGCACTTCAGTACGCGGTCAAATAGTTCTTAAATATTTTGAGGGGAACAAGGAGCTGAACAATACATTGCGCACGGATTTAGTTCATTGCATTATAGAGGGATGCTTACTGAAAAAAGATCATATTAGCCCAGACGAATTTAAACGCATAGCGAAGGCAATCGTTGACGTGTTCACGACAGAGGAAGAGGTAATATTAATCAAATTTAAACTGTTATTGTTACATTTTATAGAACGAATATTATTTTCAGTCTACTTATTATGTACCTCGTCAAGGAAAGAAAAATCCATCAGGCAAACTTTATGACCGCTTCTTTAATTTTAAATACAAAATTGGATCTTGTAAAACGCAGCTCAGCGCGTCGCCAGAACAGCCGCTAGACACTGTGTCAGGTAATACTAGCTTGGATCCAAAATGACCCAATATTGAAACATCTCTGAATGTAAATTGAAACGCTGATAAAATTTCCTGTAGGAGCTTATCAATCATCTCAAGTCAGAAACGTTAAATTCCAATTTTTTTAATTAGACAACGTAATAAGTAAAACAAATCCTTTTCAGCATTTCAAATTACATTAAAAAAAACTATACTAGAAATGTGTAATTGTAGTATGTTTAATTTTTAATTACTGTTTAAATCTAATTTGTTTCAATTATCTATTTTTCAGAAGACATCAATAATTTGATTGTTTGGTTGGCCAATAACAAAGATGAAGACTTATTACCGCAAATTCGGGATTATTGGGAAAAAACCAGCACATATCGAATGAATTCATCGAAAGATGTTTCGTTAGAAACATTGTTGAAATTGTGGCCTCGTTATGATGACTTCTATGGATTTGAATTGGTACATATATACTTTTTCATAACTGTTTTTTTGCAAAGAAATTAAATGGTGATCTTTTTCAGATTGATATAGACTTTTCCTTTTTGTTCCCCGGAAAAGAACAAACATTACTGGACAATTTTGACAATTTTGCAGATTTATTCATTCCGATATTGAAAATTGAAGTAAAGGACAAATTGAACAGAGGACGCTTGGAACTCCTGGAAAACCCATCAATATCCACAGGTATTTTCCATGCTTAATAAGATTGTTAATTACCTGATTTCGATGCTTGAACGAATTTCTTCCTGCTTTTTATTTGAAAAGACTTCCAAACTACCTGTAGTCAACCAACAATAATTTGTTTTTCATATTTTTTTTTTTAATTTTCTTTAGATCTGCGAGATTCAACAATAATTTCTCTTCTACATGCAGTCCTTGTGCCTCAAAAAGTCACCCGCAACTTTAAACCAACTATATCGGATGCTCAAGAGGACTTTATTTGTCGTGTGCGAAACATAAACGACATACATGGAAAAATTGAAGATATACAAGCCAAATCACGGCAGAATAAAATCAAGGTACAACCACGAATTATAGTAGTTGGCACAGAAGTTGAATTAAATTACATTTACTTATTTTGTGATAACATAAAGTATAAATTTAAAAGTTTTCGAAAATGCCTGGACAAAGCAATTAAATTAGTCTATGTTTTTAACCTGGAGTTTTCGCCTATAAGCAAACTAGCTTGGATTTTTTTAACGGAATATATCTTTGAAATTTCCAGTAATATATCCTATTCGAAAATATCGAGTTTGATTAAGAAGCTTAAAAACTAACTAAAATGTTTTATAAATGTTTTCTATGTCAGTTAAGAGTCCAAACTGTACAACGCCTTATAGACCACCTAAAAGTAAACCACTGCGTGCCTTTTATATACAAATACGTTTGTGTACAGAGGAATTGCAGTCAAACTTTTCAAAATAGGAGCAACTTCCAAAAACATTTGTTCAAACACTCAAAAGATATATGCAACCTAAATTGTGCTTTAAATGAAAAAAACCATTTCAATGATGAACATGAAGAAATTGATATCAATGTTGCGTGTGAAGAGGGCGCTATTTCTGTTTGTAAGGATATCGATAATAACACTGTTAAGTTTAACGTTAGTGAAGAACAAAACACTGAAATAGATTTAAATATTAACGCTCTTCGTTTTAGTATGGAACTCCATGGCCATTTAAATTTTTCTCGTAAAGATGTTGTTTCGGTTAGTCAAGGATTGCGCTCCTGGTAGGCACGCTGGCAGCCCGGCTCGGCTCGCCGTATTCGGGGTGGTCCTTTCGGATGCCCTCCTTTTCCCAGACACATCCAATACATTTATAATCGTTCGTGCCTAATGTGGATAGTATTAAAAAGTCCGTCAAATAAAGCTGTCCGATCCACCCACAAGTTGTCGCTCTCATTCACTCTCATACACGCTCTACATTCAGTTCTACCCTTTTCATCCATACAATGTATCCCCCAGATACTTTCATCCATACGCACTCACACATCCAGCCCCAGCTGACTCATGCGCTCTGACAATTTCTCTCACACACACACATACACGCTCTCGCCAACTTGATCACAAATCTGATCGGTGGTTTGGCCTTAACCCTCCCCTTCACACGCACATGCGTGGCCTTTGGACCAACCTTGGCCATCATTGTTGATCCCCTAATGTCAAGTCCACGTCCGCCAAGTCAAACCCATTTCTGGCTCAGAATCCTCATGCCTTCCATGCCCAGCAGATGCCCAATACCAGCTCAAAAAATAGAAAAATTGGCAATCCATTTTTATGTGCTTAATAATAAACAATTTCATTTATTGCTATATTCATGTCTCATGACCGAGGAAATAGACAAACTATCGACAGTGCGAATTCTAAATAAAATTTGTATAGAAAAAAAAATAGATGTGAAAGGTAACAATTCATTAAATAAACTTTTCTCGTAAAGATGTTGTAACGATCCAGAATGCTATAAAAACATTCATAATTTCACCAACTCATGACTTTTTACTTAACGAAATTTCGCCGAAAATAAAGGATGTAAACACCCATTTAAATTTTATTAAGTTTTTGGAGCAGCTCTCAAATCCATTTCAAAATATTAACACTGAGCACAAATTTTTTAAATACATGGAACAGCTAGATTTATTCAGGCCACCTCAACTATTTTCGATAAGCAATGAGCTATCAGAAGTAGTGTCTAAAAACTCACCAATTATCGATACAAATATAGTGCAAGGACGCTTAACTGACTTACGATTTCTTTTTAAAAAATATTTTGAGGCTGGAAATATATTTGAAGAAACTTTGGAAAAAATTAAAACTATTCAAAATTTGAATGGAATTAATCATTTTATTAACTGTCAAATTTGGAAAAACAAACAAACCCAAAATTTATTTTGAATTGATTTTGAGATTAATGATCCATTAAGTTCTCACTCTGGGTATAAGTGCATTTGTGGCATTTATATTCTGTTCCCAGTTATTCCTACTTACCAACTTTCAAAACTGAACAACATATTAGTAGCAGGATAAAAGTATGTGATATGCGTGAGTATGGAAAACTCGCCTGCCTTAATAAGCTAATAGAACATTTTAAGAGCCTAGAAACTGATGGACTAATGATCAAATCAGCTAGGGTGCGTTTTTTACTTGGTTTAGTATTAGGCGACAATTTGGGCTTAAATTATGTTTTGGGTTTCACTAAATCCTTTAAAGCAAAATTTGTTTGCCGATTGTGTAAGAGAAATGGCGATGAAACACAAGGATTCTATACAAATAAGTGCATCTTTAAGAAATAAAGCAGACTATGATCACGATATAATGCTTAATAACGTCCAAGAAACTGGAATAAAAGAACCTTGTGTTTTCAATTCTATACCATCTTTCCACGTTGTAGAAAATGTATTATGTGACGCCATGCACGATATATAATATTTAATGGTGTATGCCGGTATAATATGTCACACATACTTGAGTATTTCATATTTCAAAAGAAATATTTTACATTAACAAATTTCAACTACCGCAAGCAAATGTTCAACTATGGAAAAACTGAAATTGGAAATTGTAGTCCAGCTATTGAACGAAATCATATTAAACTTGGAAGTTTCAAAATGACAGCTTCAGAAATGAAAACGTTCATGCATTTTATTCTTTTGATAATTGGTGATATGATTCCCTCGGACGATGAGGCATATATTTTTTTGAAAGACTGCGTAAGGCTAATTGATATAGTTTTATTACCACTGTTTGATGAAAATATTTTAGAAGAACTTCAAAACATCATCCAATCGCAAAACATTTCTTACCAGAGTTAATTTAAAGATACTCTCAAACCAAAGCATTATTTCTTAGTCCATTAACCGCATGTTATTCGCATGTCTGGTCCACTTAAAAATACTTGGTGTTTTAGATTCGAAGCAATGCATCAAAAATTTAAGACTTATGCGCGAAACACTAATTCAAGAAAAAATATTCCATACAGCCTGATGGTAAAATAAAATCTTAATTTTGCAAACCACATTATTTCCGATAACTTTTTCTCTAACCAAGTGGAATATAATAAGAGTGTTCCAATTGATATTCACAGTGAATACTTTATTCAGTTTAGAAATAATCTCCACGATTTAAGTTCATTCAGCATCGTTGAGGAAATAAATTTCAAAAATACTAAATTTAAAATTGGATTTATTCTGACTCTAAGTTTTCAAGACAAGACTATTCTTCCAAAAGTTTTCGAAATTGTTGAAATTATAGTGCATTCCTTACCCAAAAAAAGCGTATTTTTATGTGCAAGTTATGAGGTTTTAGAGTTTTTGGATCATTTTCAATCTTTTAAGATCGGTGAGAAAAAAGATATGCATATTGTAAGTCCCAATGAAATAGACGGACCTCCGATTCATTTTTATTATTTATGCGATGGATGTAAGACTCAAAAAAGGTATTTTCATATTGTTAGTAATTAAGTCTAGACTAGTCATACTAATTAAATATAAGTATAAACAAAAGTATTACATGCGAACTATTTTTTTTATTAAATAAATAAATACTACTTTCACTTATATCCCGGTATCTTTTAATCTAAATGGAATGCTTTAAATTCAAGTTGGAAAGTGTTGTTTTTAATAACGCCTACATTTTTATTTTATTTTATATGGGTCTGTTTTAAATTCAAAGGTAGCAAGTATTGATTTTAATAACGCCTGCATTTGGATTTTAAAAGGGTCAGTATTGAATTCTAAAGTGGCAAGTATTGATTTCAATAACGCCAGCATTTTGGTTTTAAATGGGTCAGTATTGAATTCAGAAATAGCAAGAATTGATTTCAATAACGCTTACATTTTGATTTTAAATGGGTCAGTTTTGAAATCATAAATTGCAAGTATTGATTTCAATAGCGCCTACATTTTGATTTTAAATGCGTCAGTTTTAAAATCAAAAGTAGGAAGTATTGATTTCAAAAACGCTTACATATTAATTTTAAATAGGTTATTTTTGAAATCAAAAGTAGCAAGTATTGATTTCAAAAGTAGCAAGTATTAATTTCAAAAGTGGAAAATTTTGAAATCAAAAGTGCTGACTTCTTGTTATTAAATGGAAAAGCTTATGGATCAAAAACAACTACGGACATTGGTGATTTTACCAACGAAAAATGTTAAATTTACCGATTTTTTTTTTTTTTGTGTGTAGCTATAAAAATAGCTAGATTCCAAAACTAGCTTTCTAACTAAAAAGTGTCAGCACTGTTAGCACATCACTGACTAGAAACAGGGTCGTTCTCTCGCACAACAATCAAAACAAAGCAAGTTTTAAGAATTCCAAGCGAAGTTTCGCCTTAAAACTTGCTCCACAATGCACCTCGGTGTGCTTTAACCCTCTCCCACCTGGCTGGTCTGAATTTATCCGTCCTTCGCTGCGTATTTGTGTCCACGGGGCAGAACTTTCACCGGCACCAACAACCACAACAAGTGCACAGAGAGGGGTAGGTTATGGTTTGCGCCAAAAAACAAACAAGCGGAAGAACAACCAAACCGGCACAGCACAGAGTCACTTATCACAAGCCAATTGGTTCGGGCCAAGGTCTAATCACTTCGAGGAGTAATTTCTGGTAATGTTCTAAAACACTTTTTCTCAGATTATTAAAAATAACTGACGGTAGAATTTTTAAAAATCCACTCACACAGTTCAATAATGGGCGGAAAGTTTTTGTACGAAACTTCTTTGCTCTTCAAATGGACAGCTTAATGCTCATTTTGAAAGCATCACATTAAGCAATAAAGAATGTAGCTCAAGCAGGAATAAAACATACTCAGTACCAAAGAAAATATACGCTTGGCATAAATTTTTATGTTGCAGTAGCAGCTGAAAGCAGCGCCGCTAATGCGCTGCAGCAGCGAACATAACTTGACAACCGCTAATCCAATCATCCCCATTCCCATGACGATTTTCAAAGTTGAAAGTAAACTTTAACTGCCTGCATGTACATATAGTACACCTCAAACCTCTATCTTTTGCCTTCTTTGAGATCTGTGCGTTCATACGGTCAGACAGGCGGACAATGCCAAATCGACTTGGCCGTTGATGCTGATCAAGAATATATACACTTTTTGGGTTCGGAGATGCTTCCTTCTGGCTGTTAAATACTTTTGCACAATTTTATTATACTAGCATGATAAATAAATCAAATATCGATGCCAAAGCGAGTGAAGCCGCGGGTAAATATAAGCTAGTTTGTTATAAATATTCAAAAGCCTGTCATTAGGCCTAGGCCAGTAGGTCTTAAAAGCAAATCGCAGCCATGTCAAAGTAAGGAGTTTGTATTTGAGAGATGACCTGAAGAGCATTGTTTTGAAAACCATACAAAGAAATTCATTTTTCGCACATCCATAAAATATTTTATTGGCTATGTTACAAGATGATGCATCCCATCCCACATAAGGAATCTAGCTCTACGAAAGATATTGAAGGCTCGAAAGGAGAGAAAGGAAATAAATGTTCGTGAGTTTCGACTTCCAGAGCTTAATGCTTATGCATCGAAATATTGGGTGGGGAATTTTCCAAATCTGTGTTGTGTTGTTTTAAAGCATATGCTTATACAATATATATACAATTCAATTGGGTCAATTGTGAGCATAAATGCGTATTAGAGAAAGCACATGTGTTACATATATACATATGTGTACATGTAGAGATGTTTTTGTAAGTGGTTGACTTAGAGTATTCTACATGTACATGTGTGTGTAAATTTGTTTCAAAACAAAATTTTTCGCAAGAGACCCTATTAAGCCTTTCTTGGCCACAGTTAAGGCAAGAAATCCCAAAATCGTTGGTTGGCCAAGCAGTGATCTTTTACTGTCGCTTGCAAGAGTGGAAACGGCAAGCAAGTATATTTGCATACACACATACTACTGTTTTGTGGCAGGACTGTTGATGACATCTGGGCCAAATTTCATGTGAATGTCATTATCAGTAATATATTTACGCTTGTGTTTTCCAAACGACCAAGAGTGCATTTTTCGATTTTTACAATGTCTGATTTAATTGAGCAGAGAAGTGCCATCAAATTTTGTTTGCGGAATGAAATTTCGGCTGCGGAAACGTTGAGGATGTTGCGGAAGGCCTTTGGTGATTCTACCATGTCACAAAAAAATGTTTATAAGTGGTACAAAGACTTCAAAGAGCACGTCAAAGTCGTTCAAAAATCAAGGTCATGATGACAGTTTTTTTCGATTTTCGTGGTGTGGTGCACTATGAATTCCTTCCATCCGGCCAAACTGTTAATAAGGAATATTATTTGAGCGTTATGCGTCGTTTGCGTGAAGCAATTCGTCTAAAAAGACCAGAATTATGGGCCAACAACTCTTGGTTTTTGCATCACGATAATGCACCGTCTCACACTGCACTCGTTCTTCGTGACCATTTCGCCAAAAATTCGACGCATATCGTTCCGCAACCACCGTATTCGCCTGATTTGGCTCCGTGTGACTTCTGGCTATTCCCAAAACTCAAGAGACCACTTCGGGGAACGCGTTTCGAGTCGATTGAGGAGATAAAAGCTGAATCGAAGAAAGCGCTGATGGCTATACCGGAAAGGGACTATTTGGCATGTTTCGAGGATTGGAAAAAACGTTGGCATAAGTGTATTTTATCGGGAGGGGATTACTTTGAAGGGGATGAAATTGATTTAGAAGAATAAATAAAGATTTTTCATTCTACAAACAAATTCACCTTACTTTTTGCCCACAGTAGTACATACAAACACTTGCATGTGCGTGAGTTTGTGTATACGCACAATGGGTGACCTTCATTTCGTGAGAACGAAGGACTTTTATTTGTATGGCCCAACGAAAAGTTTGTTGCAGCATGATTATTTTAATTTTGTATTGATGGCTCGAGCTTCGATGCAAATAATAAGGTGAGGCAACTTCCTCACCTTGTTACCTGCATCAAAGCTCAAGCCATTAAAACAGTAATTGAGAACAGAGACAATGGCCTAATGAGTGTTCACAACTATTTCATATTGTCGATCTTTTTTTCTTTTAGTATAAATTGAGTTTTAATACTCAGAGCAGCGAATACGATAGCACCGATACTGGCTCAATTCTTGTTAATAATATTGTTGCTGCTGTTCACTAATATATTCTTTTTTTTTCTTCCTTTATATTATATATATATATATTTCAGACTGACTTGCCAAGCATTTTATCGCAGAGCAATAAAACGGCGATGATTTTCAAGTACTATAAAGAAAATAGGAGCCTTAACAATGAGTATGGGAACATTTTGAGCAACATTATTGCTGAATATTTCCTGTTTAATAGCATTCAAATAACCAATAACATGAATATAAAAACTCACAACATTTTTGGTTTTATTTTTTTTTTTTCAGCATTCAAACACCTTCGGAAATAATATTTATATATTTTAAATAAATAGTATCACAAATTCCAAAATTTGTATTTCTAAAGTTGAGAAAAATATGTACCTAAAACCTTGAAATAAATTTTCTTAATTTTAGAACAGCCTAAAAACTAGAAACAGAAACTTAATTTCATTCTACTTTTGCCATCAAATTTAGAAATAGTATTTCCTAAATATAGAATTTTTTTTTTAAAATTTAGCAAATTTATTTCTAGGTTTGAGAAATTTTTTCTAATATTAAGAAATGGAATTTCTAATTTTAAGTAAAATTTCGCCATAATGTCAAGAAATTTTTTCTTAGTTTCAAGAAAAAAATAACACTTAAAATAATGGCGAGATTTTCTTGGCGACAAAATTATGGCGAATTTCTCAAATTTACGGCGATTTTTTTTCTGAGTGCACATTTTC
>JAWNNM010002422.1:0-62778 GCA_035044965.1 Lordiphosa andalusiaca | reverse complement strand
CTATCTGTCACATAAACTAACATAACAGAGTAAATCGTGACTTTATCTGATTGGTTGGTTCTAAATTGTTAAATTTCTTCGTTTCACAACTTCTACATACAACTATCTGTCACATAAACTAACATAACAGAGTAAATCGTGACTTTATCTGACACATAGCATCTATGTAGAAGATGTGAAATCGGCCCTTAAATTTATTTTATCTTTATGGATACGGATTACGTCAACATGGCAATTTGAATTTAAATTCATCTAGCCAAAAGTACTCCGAAGATGTGTAATCTGATTTGGACGAGATTGCAACCTTACTTTAAGCTTAAGTTATTTTTTCTTGTCTTGAAAAAGTCGTTTTTTATGTTTTCGTTTGTCTTGAAATAATTTGAAAGACATTAAATTAAGTACCAAAGGTACATAGAGTATAATAAGTTTGTGCAAAAGTATGTAACATCCAGAAGAAAGCATCTCCGACCCCATAAAGTATATATATTCTTGATCAGCATCAACAGCCGAGTCGATATAGCCATGTCCGTCCGTGCGTGTGTCTGTCTGTCTGTCCGTATGAACGCACAGATCTCAGAGATGGTAAGAGATAAAGGTTTGACATGTACGGGACATATGCTTCTTATACTTGCAGGCAGATCAAGTTTATTTTCATATTGCGACACGCCCCCTCCCGCCCCCGCAATTTGAGGATAACGTCATATCTCCCACAGTTTTATAGATAGAAGGTTCGAACCTTCTGGACATATTTTCTAATGTTTCTTTGTTCGATTTGCCAAAGGAATGGTAAAGATCAGATGAACCGGGGGCGGGAAGTGGCGTGGCCAAAATGTGAAACAAACTTGATCTGCCTACTGACAATACTAGCTTAGCATCTAAAATTTGGTTGCTCTAGCTCTTATAGTCTCTGAGATCTAGGTGTTCATACAGACGGACGGACGGACGGACGGACAGACAGACGGACGGACGGACGGACAGGCGGACATGGCTATATAGACTTGGCTATTGATGCTGATGAAGAATATATATACTTTATCACCCCGACGCAATAAGCCAACCGCGCCTACCCTTGTCATTTACTCCTGCCATAGCTCTTTAACGGACAACAAGTTGGTCGTCACGCCACCAAACAAATTGCTCTCACTCTCAATACCTCCTTAACGGACAATAAATCGGATGCAAAAGCAAGCCGCATCTACCTCTCTCATAACTCCTGAAACGGAAAGCAAACTTGCCACCACGCTGAAAAAGCAAACCGAACTCACACTTGTCATACCTCCTTTAATGGATCAACTACCACGGCTACCGTCACACCGACTAAAAGTCTTATTATCGTATTTCACTTTCATCACTGCTGGCTTTAAGGTGATTTAGGTCTATACGCGCTGTCGCCGCACACAACTCATGTAATTGCTCGCCACTGTAGCTCTGAGACCAGCCCCTCAAGATCTCGGTGCGCAAGCAATTATGGTCACTCCTGAAATCTGAGGTTAGGCTCTATATGTGCCTACCTGACAACAGAAAAAATTATGATATCGGAGATGCTTCCTTCTGCCTGTTACATACATTTGCACGACTTTAGTATACCCTTTTTACTCTACGAGTAACGGGTATAAAAACATTATATTTAGCTTTTTTTTTGGCAATTTGTTTTTTTGTTTAGCTATTTCTAGCAATTTTTTTTTTCAATTCTAGCATTTTTCTCTCCGAAGTTCTTGCAACACTGGTTGCGTCATTTGAAAAGATTCCTGAGTTGCTTGTTTACAACAGGAGTCCCTATCTTAAGTTTATATACTCTAGCTCCCGCATATTCCAAGGTTTTTGTAATCCATTTTCCAAATGGCTGGAATGACACGTTCAATTTCTGCTGACAATTTCTAACAACAATTGTTCTCTTATGGGAATCGAAATAGGTGAGAGCGAGACCGACGTATGTTGAATTCGCCGCACAATAAATTGCTGCTAACGACAGAGAAGCTAGCAGAATTGTACTTGGTAGAAACAATATTGCGGCTTGACAGCAATTTTCTATGGCTGCTGTGTTTGCTTACATTTTTGGCCTGTATTTAATCAGAATGGTTATCTCATATCTTACTTTGCTGTTTAATCATGGCAATTATCAAATGAGTTACATGCAAAGTGCACAATTTTCTGTAATATATGCTTAAATTTTGTTAATAAAAATTGTTTTTTCCCAGTGAAAAAAGCAATCTGTTTGATTCTTAAACTGCCCAATATGTGGGCCTTCTTTAAATCTTTGACTATAGTCAAGCAACAAGATGATTGTAATATGTATGAATAGAATCAGACCATCGGACAGACAGACATGGTTAAGTCCATTCGGATCGTACGTATGATTGTGCTTCCTTCGTGGCGTTACAGACATCAGACCTGATCACCCTCTGAGAGGAATACAAACGCAACATAATATGGGATGTCTTTAAAGTGACTGCACTGAGAAGATTTCTATGATTTTTATATTTGAATAATCTGGTGAAAAGGCGCCCCAAACGCATGTTGTCCTACTAATTACAGAAGACTAAATATTATTTATTCATATTTGTTAGTATTTCCTTCAAATTTACTAATTTTACTTATTTTATCAGTTGTCGCCAACAGCCAGTGTGATTTTTTGTTGTTGTTAATGCCGAAAAAAATCTGCAAGCCGAGTAAATGAACGAGTGTGATCGAAAATTAGAGGCATGTTGCAGGTCTCTGCTCTGTACCGTAGAGTCTTGAATTATTTGTGCAAAAGTATATAACAGCCAGAAGGAAGCATCTCTGGCCCCATAGAGTATATATATTCTTGATCAGCATCAACAGCCGAGTCGATATAGTCATGTGCCTCTGTCCGTATGAACAAACAGATATGATATATATACTTTATGTAGTCGTAAATGCTTCCTTCTTTGCGTTACAAACATCTGGACAGTCGTTTGGCATGTATGGGACATTTGCTTATGTCTGCAGGCATAAGCCCCGCCCATGGCCACGCCACGCCCTTTCCCGCTCCCGCAATTTAGAAAAAACGTCATATCTCCCACAGTTTGATAGATAGATGGATGTCCGTCAAAATAGCGTCGACTTTTTAGCGTCGAATTTGGAACGATGGAATGTGGAACAAAACGGATTTTTTTATTTTTTAAATATCTCAGGAACTACTTAACTTTTTGCGACAAACTAGATTGTCGCAAAAAGTTAAGTAGTTCCTGAGATATTAAAAAACTAAAAAATCCGTTTTGTTCCACATTCCATCGTTCCAAATTCGACGCTAAAAAGTCGACGCTATTTTGACGGACATCCATCTATCTATCAAACTGTGGGAGATATGACGTTTTTTCTAAATTGCGGGAGCGGGAAAGGGCGTGGCGTGGCCATGGGCGGGGCTTATGCCTGCAGACATAAGCAAATGTCCCATACATGCCAAACGACTGTCCAGATGTTTGTAACGCAAAGAAGGAAGCATTTACGACTACATAAAGTATATATATCATATCTGTTCGTTCATACGGACAGAGGCACATGACTATATCGACTCGGCTGTTGATGCTGATCAAGAATATATATACTCCATTAGGCCAGAGATGCTTCCTTCTGGCTGTTATATACTTTTGCACAAATAATTCAAGACTCTACGGTACAGAGCAGAGACCTGCAACATGCCTCTAATTTTCGATCACACTCGTTCATTTACTCGGCTTGCAGATTTTTTTCGGCATTAACAACAACAAAAAATCACACTGGCTGTTGGCGACAACTGATAAAATAAGTAAAATTAGTAAATTTGAAGGAAATACTAACAAATATGAATAAATAATATTTAGTCTTCTGTAATTAGTAGGACAACATGCGTTTGGGGCGCCTTTTCACCAGATTATTCAAATATAAAAATCATAGAAATCTTCTCAGTGCAGTCACTTTAAAGACATCCCATATTATGTTGCGTTTGTATTCCTCTCAGAGGGTGATCAGGTCTGATGTCTGTAACGCCACGAAGGAAGCACAATCATACGTACGATCCGAATGGACTTAACCATGTCTGTCTGTCCGATGGTCTGATTCTATTCATACATATTACAATCATCTTGTTGCTTGACTATAGTCAAGGATTTAAAGAAGGCCCACATATTGGGCAGTTTAAGAATCAAACAGATTGCATTTTTCACTGGGAAAAAACAATTTTTATTAACAAAATTTAAGCATATATTACAGAAAATTGTGCACTTTGCATGTAACTCATTTGATAATTGCCATGATTAAACAGCAAAGTAAGATATGAGATAACCATTCTGATTAAATACAGGCCAAAAATGTAAGCAAACACAGCAGCCATAGAAAATTGCTGTCAAGCCGCAATATTGTTTCTACCAAGTACAATTCTGCTAGCTTCTCTGTCGTTAGCAGCAATTTATTGTGCGGCGAATTCAACATACGTCGGTCTCGCTCTCACCTATTTCGATTCCCATAAGAGAACAATTGTTGTTAGAAATTGTCAGCAGAAATTGAACGTGTCATTCCAGCCATTTGGAAAATGGATTACAAAAACCTTGGAATATGCGGGAGCTAGAGTATATAAACTTAAGATACGGACTCCTGTTGCAAACAAGCAACTCAGGAATCTTTTCAAATGACGCAACCAGTGTTGCAAGAACTTCGGAGAGAAAAAATGCTAGAATTGAAAAAAAAAAATTGCTAGAAATAGCTAAACAAAAAAACAAATTGCTAAAAAAAAAAGCTAAATATAATGTTTTTATACCCGTTACTCGTAGAGTAAAAAGGGTATACTAAAGTCGTGCAAATGTATGTAACAGGCAGAAGGAAGCATCTCCGATATCATAATTTTTTCTGTTGTCAGGTAGGCACATATAGAGCCTAACCTCAGATTTCAGGAGTGACCATAATTGCTTGCGCACCGAGATCTTGAGGGGCTGGTCTCAGAGCTACAGTGGCGAGCAATTACATGAGTTGTGTGCGGCGACAGCGCGTATAGACCTAAATCACCTTAAAGCCAGCAGTGATGAAAGTGAAATACGATAATAAGACTTTTAGTCGGTGTGACGGTAGCCGTGGTAGTTGATCCATTAAAGGAGGTATGACAAGTGTGAGTTCGGTTTGCTTTTTCAGCGTGGTGGCAAGTTTGCTTTCCGTTTCAGGAGTTATGAGAGAGGTAGATGCGGTTTGCTTTTGCATCCGACTTATTGTCCGTTGAGGAGGTATTGAGAGTGAGAGCAATTTGTTTGGTGGCGTGACGACCAACTTGTTGTCCGTTAAAGAGCTATGGCAGGAGTAAATGACAAGGGTAGGCGCGGTTGGCTTATTGCGTCGGGGTGATAAAGTATATATATTCTTCATCAGCATCAATAGCCAAGTCTATATAGCCATGTCCGCCTGTCCGTCCGTCCGTCCGTCTGTATGAACACCTAGATCTCAGAGACTATAAGAGCTAGAGCAACCAAATTTTAGATGCTAAGCTAGTATTGTCAGTAGGCAGATCAAGTTTGTTTCACATTTTGGCCACGCCACTTCCCGCCCCCGGTTCATCTGATCTTTACCATTCCTATGGCAAATCGAACAAAGAAACATTAGAAAATATGTCCAGAAGGTTCGAACCTTCTATCTATAAAACTGTGGGAGATATGACGTTATCCTCAAATTGCGGGGGCGGGAGGGGGCGTGTCGCAAAATGAAAATAAACTTGATCTGCCTGCAAGTATAAGAAGCATATGTCCCATACATGTCAAACCTTTATCTCTTACCATCTCTGAGATCTGTGCGTTCATACGGACAGACAGACAGACACACGGACGGACGGACATGGCTATATCGACTCGGCTGTTGATGCTGATCAAGAATATATATACTTTATGGGGTCGGAGATGCTTTCTTCTGGATGTTACATACTTTTGCACAAACTTATTATACTCTATGTACCTTTGGTACTTAATTTAATGTCTTTCAAATTATTTCAAGACAAACGAAAACATAAAAAACGACTTTTTCAAGACAAGAAAAAATAACTTAAGCTTAAAGTAAGGTTGCAATCTCGTCCAAATCAGATTACACATCTTCGGAGTACTTTTGGCTAGATGAATTTAAATTCAAATTGCCATGTTGACGTAATCCGTATCTATAAAGATAAAATAAATTTAAGGGCCGATTTCACATCTTCTACATAGATGCTATGTGTCAGATAAAGTCACGATTTACTCTGTTATGTTAGTTTATGTGACAGATAGTTCTATGTAGAAGTTGTGAAACGAAGAAATTTAACAATTTAGAACCAACCAATCAGATAAAGTCACGATTTACTCTGTTATGTTAGTTTATGTGACAGATAGTTCTATGTAGAAGTTGTGAAACGAAGAAATTTAACAATTTAGAACCAACCAATCAGATAAAGTCACGATTTACTCTGTTATGTTAGTTTATGTGACAGATAGTTCTTTGTAGAAGTTGTGAAAAGAAGAATTTTAACAATTTAGAACCAACCGTATGCTTAAATGGCATTCAACGTCTTCACCTCCAATTTGTTACGCAGTTTTGTTGTCACAAGAATCATCTGGCTGAAGACTCGTTCAACCTCTGCATAAGACCAAGGCAGTTAAAGAAGTTTTATGGCAAATAAACCGAATGTTTTAAAAGGAAGGTTGCCCCCGGAATCCTCGAATTTGAGCACCTCTGTCCAAAACTTTACTGATTCCTCAATAAATTCTCATTCAATAAGATGTATTTTCTCAAATTGAAGCTGAACATTTTCAAAATCACTGCAGCCAAAGGACCCTAATGATTGTGGAATGATTTTTTTTTTGCCGCGTAAAACGTTATCCACTGAAAAAATACTAATATTTTCATTGATCAGGAAGTCTGAAAGTCAAAAATAACTATTCTCGTTTTGATCCCAAAAACACCTCCCCCCAAAAATTTGTTCATAATTTTTCGTATGTTTATACGCATCTATTCATTTGTTATAATTCATACTTAGCTCTCTAGGGGTGGGCTTACAAATTCATGTATGTATTTTATGCACAGTTGCTCGATCAAAGAAACAACTTCATAAGCTCGAAAGTGACTGTCATACACTTTTATAGGAATTTTCTTGCAAATTACATAGATCTTATTATTACTTATTATATAATGCATTATTTTGAATAACTCAAAATTATTTGAATCAGTTGCCAAATTGTAGTTTGATTTAAAACAAGCTCCCTTATATGTCAAATTGGCACAAATTTTGCAGTTTGTAAAATCAGCCTTACTCAATTCACTAATTTGGTGGTTGTAATTTTCTTCAATTAAGTTTTTTAAAGTAAAGTTATTACAATTAAAAGCGGGTTCCAAGCATTTATCATGTTCAATCAAAAATTTGATAAATTTAAAACCGCTTTTAATTGCAAGAGGTGGATTTTTTCTCGATGTTATGCTATTGAAATACATTTTTGCATCTTTATGCTTTGCTTCGAAACGCATGCTCCAAACGTATTTCAAGGGTCCACACCTTTTATTGTCGTAGCATACACTCAAAAAACAGCTCACCCTAAAACGGGCCATTTCGCCCTTATTTTAGAAAATCGCCCTAAAAAAGGGCCAAAGCCGAATCACCTTAATTTTAAGAAAAACATTTCTAAAAATTAGAGAAATTTTTTTCTTAATTTAATGGGAGAAAGCCTTAAAAATCAGAAAGTTTTTCTGAATTATAAGGTAAGTTTTTTAAAAACTTTGATAGTTTTTCTCAAATTTTAGGGTGGAGCGCCCTGGAAAATACAAAGTTTTTTTTATTTATTTATTTATTTATTACTTACTGATTTCCTAGTGCTACAAGTTATTAAAAACTTATGATTAGGGCACTAGTCACAAAACTAAATAGTTACAAAGTTTTAATATAATCCAATAAATATAAATAAATTAACATTAACATTAAAGAGACATTAAGAAAAGCATTGAGAGATACAAAGTACTTAATAAAAAAGAGTGGGCGTCGTGGAACACCCGGTACGAGCGAAGCTCTTTACGAAGGATAATTACAATCTGATTTAAAACTACAACACTTGCAAAAGAATATATTGTACTATTGTTTTTCTATGGTTTTATCCAGATGAATTTTAGTTTTAATCCAATTTACATTTTGACTCGTAAAACAGTGATTCCCAAGAAGAGAGGCTCTCTGTCTTTAACTTCCATCAAAACAATAAAGAACCTCTGACTGCGTATTCTGTTTAATGGTTAAAAGTAAACGTCGATAGTGCTACATTTTTTTTTAATATTTTTCATTAAAGGCCTGTATCCAGCTCTGCGGAAAATTCATGCTGGAAATTTGCAATTGTGTGTGGAGCCCAACTAACTACTGTCACTCATAGCGTTCTCTGCCTCTCTCTTTCAAGGCCTTCTTACAGTCATTTGCTAGCAAGCATACACAAAATTAATGAACTGCCTCTACGCTGCCTCTCTACGTTTTTGCGCGCATTCTGCTTTGGGATTCCCAAACGGTTATGCCTCCGCTGGCATGGAGAGACTTCTTAGACACGTTCAGTTGGTATGCATTGATCGCTGATGATAGAGGGTGGTTTCTTTTGAAACAGCTGTACGATCTACCAGCCTCCTTTGTGGTGTTGTGTCTCTGTTTAAAGTTGTGCGAAAGCATAACATGACCTCGAGCCGGCTAAAAAAACTGCAGGTTTACTAAGAATAAAGGTCACAGAAAACCATTCACATGAACAATAACATGTATCTTCTTTACTTATTTGTGCTTTTTCCAGAAATGTTCTCAAAATGCTTTTTTTCTGTGATTCGTCAAGGACATGGTCTTGCCTCAACTGCCTGTATCAAAGCAATTTTCTCCTCACAGTTTTTACCTCTATTTTTTTTTGATAAATCACTTCCAAAATAATTGTAAACATTATATTCTTGAGCTGTGTATCAGCTGTTTCTCGAACCACACACGCCTTCGAAGCGCCGCTATCAAGACATAGTGTGCATTTTGTTCATGTTGCTGGACGGACAAACGAAAAGGTACACTAAAAATTCCTGACACAATTTTTTGATATGAAATTTGGCAAGAATTTTTGGTTTCCGTGGTGCATAACCAAAAAAATTGTTGCTAAAATTCCTTAAAAATTTTACATTAAATGAGTTGACAAAATACAATAAAGCCAGAAATTAGCCTAAAATTAGCAATCAATGACATTCAGCAAAAAATCATCAGCAATCGCAAATCGTAAATCAGTAGTCGTAAATCGGTTTTATCTGCTAAAAGCGCCAAATGTTTCGGTCACTACTGGTTACTGTTTCGGTCACCGTTTCAGTCACTGTTTCGGTCACTGTTCCGGTAACTGTTTCAGTTATAGTTAAAGTCACTGTTTCAGTCACCTTTTCGGTCAGTGTTTTGATCACTTTTTCAGTCACCTCTAATTTCCCACCACGCTGCTATATCTGTTTTGTATAGGCCAAAGCTGCTGACTTTGCAAACCGTGACCGTTTTTTCTGTTCTGACAACTGCAAAGAGAGGACTGGTTGTTGCGAACTCTGCTCACAACCCACATGCTGCTATCGCTTTCTTGCACAGACTTTCTGGCTTTCGACCTTACAAAATACCTATGTAGATATGGTGCGAAAATAGTTAAATTGGCAACACTGGTTGGCAGACTCCAGTGCATGATAAAACAATAAGGGTACGGCTGCGTCAGTGTGAGTTATCTGCAAAGTACCTTCACGTTCAGTGCTGCGCGTACTATTAAAGCGCAAGCTTTTGGCAAAAGTACTCATCACACCGACACCGCCTCACCTTTATTGTTGCATCATGCTCCAGTGTAAGCAGAGACATGATGCAATAATAAATATTAGGTGGTCTCGTCGGCAAAAAGTAGTCCGTTAACAATGCCAACAATAACAACAAGCGAAAAAAACGAAAGGAGAAAATGAGAGAGCGCATATAATTTGCTGCATACATGAAAGTTGCATACATACATATACACGCACGCACTGAGTGAGCTCACACACAAACGCTGCTGACTTTGCAATGTCAAAAGCGTAGCCAAGAAATCTGTCGCAAAGACAATCGTTTTCTGGATTTACCCCCCAGCCTACAGTCCGTAAAAGAGCTTCGCTCTAAAAATAAGTTATTATAATCAAAGCAATAATTTCTTAATTTCTAGAGAGTTGATTTTTAAAATGTGCAAGTAGATTAACTCGAAATTGAGGTGCGCTTCTAATTGTCTTTAAGTCGCGCGGCAGATTTTTGCAGAGGCGAACAGCAAATATATAGAAATGTTTTTCCGATGAAGATAGTCGATGTCTTAGGCAGACGATGTTATTTGTACGTCGAGATGCAGAGAATTCCAGTTTTTCAGATAGTTACTTTGGTACTAATGAGCTTGTGTAAAAATATCAATGCTCTATATTGGATCCAACTATCTAGATTGAGGCCAAAAAGCTTGATAGAATATTCTGAAATGTGGTCAAATGGCTATATGTCAAAAAAGTATCGAGCAATATTGTTGTAGACTACATTTAGTTTGTGCATGCTTGCTGCATCACTGTTGCCAAAGATTTCCACGCCATAGAATAGGAAAGGTGTCAAATAGGCTTAGGCTATTAACAGTCGTATACACATAGGAAGAAAGTGCTGTGTGAAAAGCAGTTGTCTGAGGTTTTCATATGTTTTGCCTACAGCCTTATGTATATGATCGCTCCAGGAAAGAGTTTGGTTTATTATGATTCCTAAATTGCATACTCTTTCTGCATACTCTAAAGTCTTATCTTCAATTTTTAATTTTGGCAGATGTACTGTGTCAATTGCTTTCTTATAAATTACTATGCATTTTGATTTTACTGAATTTAATCCTAGACCATTCTTATTTGACCACTCACTTACTTTAGACAACTCACTGTTGGACACATTAACACATTCAATCATTTTAGACAAAGGACGACAAACATACTTTTGAACATCATCAGCGTACATATGAACTTCACACTCTGACAGGACATCTGGAAGATCATTTACATATATAGAATACAACATTATTCTTAATTTTATGTTGAAATGCCCGTAGAAATAGAAAGTGCTGTCCAAAAAATATGACAAAAATTAGACAATTTCTCTCGAATTTAAAAAAATCTCTAGAAATTACAAAGTTTTTTCTCAAATACATATATGGCTATTTTTCAAAAAGCTTAAAAGTTGATTGTCAAATTTAGGGTAAACTGCCCTGAAAAATATAAATAATTTGTTTTAATAGGGTTATTTGACTGAAAAATGGCTCTCAAACTATTTGGCTGAAATAAAATATTGCAAAATTGGTTTGAAATCATATATTATTGATAATGGCCAAGTTAAAGAACGTCAACATTGAAAAAACATTTTTTCACTTAGATATAATCATCCGATTATTGACTCGATTCTGAAAATCACCTTTGAAATCATATTACGGAGCGCTTACATTGAAATATAGTCATCCGATCCGATTCCGATTCAAAAAAGTAATTAATCAGTTCGATTCCTAGTACCCTAAATAGGAATGCATCATTATTTCGTGAAAGCAAGTAATCAATAGGTCATCAGACATAATGTATTTCAACTTCAGACAAATCGACTGAAAGTCATATTCTAAATAAAATGTTCGGGGTCCATTAGGGGGGAAATGGGTATAGTGTCCTAAAATGTTTCCCAAATTGTCTAACTAACATTTTTATATTTATTGTTTTTAAATGTTTACTTACAAATTACATTCTTAAAACTTAAAAATAGAATTCAGGTTTAATATATTATATGTTTTATTACATAGTTTGTGTGTTACTTTAGGAATATATGTTAAATTATTTTGTTTAATAATTTGAAATTCTTTTTTGTTTAAGATCTCATAACATGTCAAATGTAAGCAGTACATTGATTCAAATTGTAAGCATACAAAAATAATTTCGTTTTCAAAAAAGAGTATTTATTTAATCTCATAAGCCTGAAAATCAGGCTCATACAAGTAAATTACAAAGTCTCTTTTATAAAACACATTCCGCAGTTTCGCATATATATAACAAGTTATATTTTCAGTTTGGTTAAAATGCTCGGATATCTCCTTGAAAACCATTGAATTTTTAGCAAAAACACTTTGATTTGCTCTAAACTATTAGTTTAATTTGTTTAGTGGACAAGGACAACAAAACATTTTTCCTAGACGTTATATTTTTATACTCTGTACCGTAGGTACATAGAGTATTATAAGTTTGTGCAAAAGTATGTAACATCCAGAAGGAAGCATCTCCGACCCCATAAAGTATATATATTCTTGATCAGCATCAACAGCCGAGTCATGTCCGTCATGTCCGTCTGTCCGTCTGTCTGTCCGTATGAACGCACAGATCTCAGAGATGGTAAGAGATAGAGGCTTGACATGTATGGGACATATGCTTCTTAAGTCTGCAGGCAGATCAAGTTTATTTTCAATTATGGCCACGCCCCCTGCCGCCCCCGCAATTTAGAAAAAACGTCATATCTCCCACAGTTTTGAAGATAGATGGCTTGTTCCTTCTGGACATATTTAGTTATTAGGATAACTTATCGATCCGCCAAAGGAATGGTGAAGATTGGATGAACGGTTTTCGAGTTATGATCAAAAGACTGTTCGCTGCAGCAGCGCAGAAGCAGAGCTTCTTTCAGCTACTACTGCAGCATCAAAATTTATGCTGAGCGTAGAATTTCGTTGGTACAGAGTATGCTATAGTCGGGCTTGACCGACTTTCTTTCTTGTTAGCATAAGATTTAAGGCTTCTGTGCTTTGACGCAAAAGGAAAAGTCCACATTTGCTTTGACGGCCGTGACTCTTCTATTAATCTTATATAATGGTTTAATACATAGTGTCTCTGTTTCAGAGTGTCATTGAACAGAAGAGTATATTCCTTATTGTGGTAGATAATAATCTCCTTTAAAGATTTTAAGTTATTTACTTTGTACTCAGAATAACTTGTGTAGTCTATAAAACTTAAAGTTTGGCAGTTTGTGAAAAATCTATTGTCTCCTATTATTATGGGAAAAAAAGTTACAAACGTGAGCAGCTCCCTTGCAGTTGCTTTAATTATGAATTTCTTTAGATGATTCATTTGGAGTGGGGGGCACAAGTTTCCTATTTTGGAAGGCCCATATTGAAAATTTTATTTTCTTATGTTTAATGTCTCCAAATCAAATGCATTGCTATTTATATATTACAAAATTACATTACAAATATCATACCTTAAGACTTCCTCGAAAACATCATGCAATATGTCAACGGCAAAATTTGATACTGCAGAAAAGTTTGAAAGTCTGTTGAACTCGCAGTCTGATTTTACTCCTGTCGATGATAAATCCGCGATAACGATATATTTTTTGTAGTTAAACTCATTTCTGAGCTTAATGTTTTTTTTTTTATCAGCATATGACTTCTCCACTTAAATTTTCAGGAAAGTCTAAAGTTCTCTTAATAAAGGTTTCCAAACGATAAACGTGAGCCGTGAGTCCTCAATGGTAAACTTTTCGGATTATTGGCTTTTGTCGTTCTTTTTTCCGCGGAATGTCGGAACCAAATAGCGTGCAGCATAAGGAGCCCCAAAGTAGTTTTCATATGTGTAGATGAAAACGAGAGCGTAAGTTAAAGTCGGCCCGACTTCGAAATATCCTTTACTCAAGGCAATTAGTGTTGCGGCTCAGATAAGTATGCAACGTTTTTTTAACTTTGCCATTTATTATCCGATCATTATAAAAAGTTGTGAGGTTGTACATATTGGCCACATGCACTACACTGCAAAATCTGAGCTCGATAGCTTACAAATTGTAGGAGATATTCAACATTTTGTATATTGGGGGGGCGGGAGGGGGCGTGGCCAAAATTTGAAACAAACTTGATCTGCCTACAGACAATAAAAGCTTACATCTAAAATTTTGTTGCTCTAGCTCTTCTAGTCTCTGAGATCTAGGTGTTCATACAGACGGACGGACGACTATGGCTATATCGACTCGGCTATTGGTCCTGATGAAGAATATATTATATTATATATACTTTATGATATCGGAGATGCTTCCTTCTGCCTGTTACATACATTTGCACGACTTTAGTATACCCTTTTTACTCTACGAGTAACGGGTATAAAAACCCAAAAATCTAGTTCAAGACTAGCTTTTAAAACATTTTTGTTATAAACATTTGAAATATAAAGGTATACTAAATACAAGTGTTTAAAAATGAACTTAGGTTTTTTAAAACACAAAAATTCCCTCATACTTAAGTTGTACAATATTTTTTGAATGAAGAACATTTTTTACCATAAGTTTGTTTCTTAGAGTTTCTCAGAAGATTCAGGCCGAATTCTTCTCCCGAATTTCGGCGTTAAGAATAGGCCAAACGTTGATTTGGAACTCTTCCCAATTTTTATTCAAGTTGGTGCTGGTATTTGGGTATAATTTTTCGAAATCAGATTCAATCTGAAAATAAAAGATAATATAAAATGATAAAGACGAAAAGGCAATAGAATCGTCGTCTAAACTGAACTTTTTATATGTACAATTGCAAACGTTCATTCCATCTGAAATTTTCGCAAAGTACACGGAAAACATAAACATCAGATTTTGACTAAATTATAAAAAAAAAGATTGTTATTGGAGAAGTTTTAGACATTAAAGTAATTCTATGCGTTGCAAGCCTCTAAGCAAAATAAATATACTCTTTTACAAGTACGAAAGTAACGCGCAAGAAAGCTGTAAATACTAACCAAACAATATCGATAAGATTGTTTTAATATGGGGAACTCTTCTAATATTTCTGCAAGGTTTACATCGCTGTTAAAATAGTTCATTCACCAATTAAACGTGCAGCGCCACTTCTCTAGCACTTCATCCCTGGGCTCAACATTATACTTCAACCGTTTTTTATTGACTTCAACTTCAACTATGGATTCGAAGCATTAGATTCAACACTTTCGAAATAAAATAGTACTCAATTACCAGTGTCACAGTCTAAATTCAGGTTGGGGACTTCACTACCTGTGCTCCTTTTTTGTACACGCACTCTATATTTGGCCGTTATATTATATTATAAAAACAAGAAAGAAAGTCGGTCAAGCCCGACTATAGCATACTCTGTACCAACGAAATTATACGCTCAGCATACACAAAACGCGTTCTAACTATTTCGCGCGCGTAAATTACACACACACACACATCCACACAAGATTGCAATTTGCCAAAAACTTATCTCACTATATTGATAAGTTTGTTTTTGGCCTATTAAACTAACACTAATACTAAGATCGAGTTAGTTAATTATTTAGACAAATAATAAACGAATCACACACACACTCACAAACGAGCGCCTTTATTTATTTATTATTTAAAACACGTAATTTGATTAAACCGGACACGCTAATAAACGCCTTAATATTTTTGTAAATTTTCGCAATGAAAATTGCGTTGTAAAATTTAGAAATTGCAAAGAAAAAGCCTTTTTAAATCGCAGCCACAAAATTTCGGAAGCGTTCGAGATAGTCGTACGAGTCGAAGTAAGGAAACTACGAGTAGGAGGAAGAGAGAGAGAGAGAGAGGATTGACACGCGCCGCAGACATAAAAAAACCTTTGCATTTGCCAGAGCTAGAGATGGGCGCACATCGAAAACTACGCGGGACTCCGGAGTGACCAGAATGACTTAACATCATTGTGATTGCTTGATATTATGTTAGAATTAAAGAACTCGACTATTTTTATATTATTTGCAATTTAAACAATCCTCGTCTTAGTAGTCAGATGGGTATCGGGCGATATATTTGTCCCGCGACCATCTCTAATTTCTCTCTCTCAATATTGTGTATGTGGGAAAGGGAAGGGGGAAAATGAGAGCGTCCCAGTTAGCTGCAAGAATCCAATTGGATATAATGAGCTAGCCATAGCTGTTAGGTTTTGTATAGGATTTCGTTGTTGGAATTACTCAGACAATATATTTGCAGATTTAATTCATTTAAAAGGCGGAATTTTTGGCGGGGCGGGGTCATCACACCCACAACGTCCAATATGAATCGTTAAATAAAAATTTGTCCTAAAATATTGTTGTCTATCACTTTGCTGTAAAGCCGTTGCTCATATATACATACATCTACATACAAATGTATGAGTTTTGCCGCTGCAGGAGCAGGCCAGATATATTGAATTTCCGTTTGCTCATATCTTTACTACCGTTCATCCGATCTTTACGATTCCTTTGGCAAATCGAACAACAATTTTTATTAGAAAATATGTCCAGAAGGAACAAGCCATCTATCTTCAAAACTGTGGGAGATATGACGTTTTTTCCATATTGCGAGGGCGGGAGGGGGCGTGGCCAAAATTGAAAATAAACTTGATCTGCCTGCAGACATAAGAAGCATATGTCCCATACATGTCAAGCCTCTATCTCTTACCATCTCTGAGATCTGTGCGTTCATACGGACAGACAGACGGACAGACGGACATGGCTATATCGACTCGGCTGTTGATGCTGATCAAGAATATATATACTTTATGGGGTCGGAGATGCTTCCTTCTGGATGTTACATACTTTTGCACAAACTTATAATACTCTATGTACCTACGGTACAGAGTATAATTACTGTAAAGTAAACCCCCGGGCTTCTTTCCCTTTATTTTTAAAAAGTATGTATCCTGCGAAATATTAGTATATTAAAATTTAAACAGTAAAAATAAGAACGATATGTAAAACGTGCTACTATGCATTTCATGACAAGTTTTACTTACAGTAGTTTCTGAATCAAACAAATTTTTGATTTGTTCAGCGATATTCTGCAAAAGACCTTGCTTTGGTTGAATTTCTTGCAGAACCATGTGCTCTGCAATAATGTGGCTGAGCTCCTTTCTATATTTTTGCGACAGCACATGGTTTAGTTTAAGTCTTTGCAGAATCAGCCGAGCCTTTGCGCTGGAGGATAAAATTAGTGCAACATAGACCTCACCGTTCTCTAGTCTCCTTTTTTTGTAAATAATTTTGAAAAATATTATTTTTAAAATTTTTGATAATTATTCTAAGCTGTAGCAGCTATATGCTATAGTCGTCTGATCCGGCCGGTTCCGATCAATGTGCAGCTTATTTAAGTTAAGCACATATGTATGTATGTATTTGATAAGCCAACTAGCCGGGAGGGAATTCAGCATATTTTTATATCGACCGCGTGATTGCTCGGGTCAAGTAAATTTAAAAATAATCAAAGCGGAACTTTTATGTAATTTCCAAATATTTTGAGTGAACTCTACCAAAGGTATTAAATTTATAAACAGAAGTGATTAATTATTTAGTTATCTTTAGTTACTAAATTTATTTAATATAAGTATTACACGCTAAATGAAGAAACGTAAGTGAATCGATTTGGCGATGATGAAATGACGCTGTAAATTCTTGGCGGTCAGCGATGGCACCAGCCTAGTTCGATAGCATCCATCGATATCGATATGTTGCTGCAGCTATCGCCTACCGGAACTGATCTGGTGATGTCACAATTACATCGAACCAGCGTCATCTATTGGTCAACTAATTAAGTTGACTCATACAATTTTGTGATTTTTTTTTCCACGAGATGAGATGGGCAATTATCTTGGACATGAAATATGTTCTCCAGCAAGGACTTCACCCAACACTATAGTTTGAGGAGACAGCAAATGACATTTTGCCTAATTCATACATACATATGCATGTATATATTTGATTGACATCTGACAGTGTATACAGGGTTGTCCATATTCGACGGACCCATTTGGCAACGCCATAACTTTTGACAGAGATGTCAGATCGCTTAATGACATACCGCGTTTGAAGCGTCAGTCCAAGCAGATTTTTACCATGGAACAATACACGCCACGCGGGCGCTCTGAAATAGTTGAAATTTACATTCAACAGAACAAGTCAATTGCGAAAACAAAATTATCATGTCCGATGAAGCCCATTTCACATTGAATGGGACCGTAAATAAGCAAAATTGCCGTATTTACGCCACTGAAAATCCTCAGGAGATTCAAGAAGTGCCTCTTCATGACGAAAAAGTCACAGTTTGGTGCGGCGTTAGTGCGAAAACGGTCATTGGGCCGTTTTTCTTCCAAAATGAAAATGGCCATGCTGTTACCATCAACCAGGAGCGTTATCGCGACATGATGACCAATTTTGTGATGCCAATTATTCGTCGAAAGCGTATGAGGCAGTTCTGGTTTCAACAAGACGGCGCTCCACCGCACACAAGTCGCATAACAATCGATTTTCTGAAGAAATTGTTTCCGGGCCGTTTGATGTCGAAAAGTGGTGATTTGGACTGGCCACCGCGTTCGCCCGATTTGACGCCGCCTGACTTCTTCTTGTGGGGATATTTGAAGTCAAAGGCTTACGTTAACAAGCCAAGGACCGTAGAAGAGCTCAAGGACAACATTCGTGAAGAAATAGCCGCAATTCCGGCCGAAATGTTGGCGAAAACGATGGAAAATGCTGCAAAAAGGGCACAATACGCCATCAACGCCAGAGGCGGCCATTTGAGAGATATCATATTCAAAAATTGATGTAAACAAATCTACTTGGAACAAATTAAATGATTAAGATTGCCAACCGCCAAATTATTATTTTTTTCTTTGATTTTTAAAAAAAAAAACATGGGTCCGTCGAATATGGGCAACCCTCTACATCAAGCTATGCCCAATCTATCTATTCTGAAAAGTACAATCAGATCGGACAAAAAACACCGGAGTTATAAGCGAAACAGTTGAGCTGATAAGAGCAGAACTTTAAGTGCAACAAGGGTTGACATTCTCCATAATATTAATTAAAACGAAATCAAATCTAAACCAAATCTTAATCAGCCTCCAAGTGGATTACTTATAATCAATTAGTATGACCGTCAATTCCTCACTTACTCTGGACACACTTGACATTTTGTATGGAGCAGCTGTGAACAGCTGATCAGCGAAATCTAAAACTAATCTAAATCAAATCTAAAAAACTTTCAGGAATACCATTATTGAGTAGATATCAGGTGAAATTAAATAACACTATTTTGTTTTCGTTGTTGTTGTTGCGGTTTTTGTTGTAAGTAAGGCCCAAAAACAAGTTGGTCCCGTGGTTTTCTCAGGAACGGCTTTTCTGAAAGGGGTAAATATAAAAGGACGTGCTCAAAATTATTGGGGTTAGTACATCGGCTTTTATGTTTGGGGTATGTTTAAAAACTAGTTTAAAAAAAGAGGCGTTGAGATACTTAATCGCAGTTAAATTTAGGTTTTTGTTTGGATAAACTAAAATTAGGTTATCATTCTCTACATATTTTGTATGCATTTGTGTGTTAGTTGGCTAAAGTCAGTGCCAAATAACTTAAGTCACTTCGCCTGAACACTTCGACAGTATCGAACGCGACATTCGTTAAAAAAACTACATAAAACCAAAAGATTTATTTTTCGTGTTTCTATTTTTGGTAGGATCTTCGTAGCAGCATATTTAGTGCAAAAGGTAGGTTTAGTCGATTTGATGGTTGAAAGATCTTTCCAAAAAATCTTTGGATTTATCACGCGACAAAAACGGAAGACGTTTTCGACAGCCTCTAAAAAATTCATAAATTTGCGAAAACACGAATAAATATTTTAGTGCATTTAAATTTTAACTAATCTTAAATAAAAAAAACTTTTTACCGAATGTGTTCATATTCAATTATTCACAAAAGTATATTTATTATAAGCATTATGAATAACGCGACATTATAAAAATTCCGTATTTTTGCCAACTTCCTCTTGAAAAAGACTTAGTAATGCTGTAAATACCAGGTCTGCAAACCTGGAATAAATCAGGAGTGGTTCACTCCGGGGTTTGAACCCGAGAAAAATTTTGGAAAAATTTAATTTAAAAAAAATTTATGTAAATTGAATGAAACTGAAAAGTGAAAGGAAAAATCAAAGATTTTTAGATATTTGTTGTTTTTAATATAGTATTTGAGCTTAGTTTATGTTAAGCATTAATATGTCTTCCAGTAACTTTACATTATTACTGGTTCTTTGGCCAACTTATGAGTATAAAAAGCACGCTCGACTGATACTTGTGTTGCCAGAACAGCTAGTTCAACAAACGCGACATTTTTAAGTTCTTTACAATGATAGTTTTGACAAACTTTAAAAAATTTGAGATATGAGACAATTTTAGAATTCCGTCAAAAGGAGTAATAAAGTTGCTTACAGAATTTTTATTCCTCACTTTTTCTTTATTTTCTAGCTCCAGAACATTGTAAAGAATCATCTAAGCTTTCGTTCATTAATCTCTTCTCATGATTATACAATTCTGCAATATGTTTCTTTGCAAGCTGTATATGTTGTAAGGTCAAACAATTTTGGTTTTTTGGATTCAAAAAATCAAGATATATAGAAAAATATTTTCCCTAAAGGATTTTTTTAAAATTCGAAATAATTTAGGAGATGCAGCCCTTCTAGTGACACAAGGTGACCCAACTCCTAGAAACTGCAAACTTTAAACGTTATTTTCTTGAAACCATGTGTTTCAAACATGTTCGCATGATAACTCAAGTTCTTCTGGACCGATTTTGATGAAATAAAAGCCAAACGACTCAGAATTAACGGCGTTATCGTGTGAACCTCTTTAACCAATTTTTACTGTTTTTTTTTTTGTACACAGGACTACAAAAAAATGTGTGAAAAATCAATTTTTCATTTTCAAATGGCAGCCATTTTTTCTGGAGGTACACACGATACCGGCATTCATGCTTACTAATTCCTCGATTTTCATTTTTTTTTTGAGATGCAGAATACTCCCGCAACAGTGCGAACATTGGAAAAATTTGTTTTTTGGGGGGACCTGACTTTGAAGTCCGAGAACTTCTTAACCTCACCATAAAATAATTTTTTTAATTTTGTATTTTTCTCAATAAATTGTATTGGAATATAATTGGAATGAACTGATTATGAACTGATGTGGTTATGGTGTGAACTAGGATATTTGGGATCGATTAACAAATAAAGGAGTTAAGCGGTTTCGAAGTCAAAAGTCTGTTGTTGTTGTTTGACTGCTACCAAAATCAAATTTTGTGCGCACCGCTGGAGTACCGCATATTACATTCTCCGAAATGGCCATTCTGACATTCACACGTCCTCGTTTACACAGAAAGCTCATTTCTTTGTCTGATTTCCGTTATATAATTTTAATTCAACTTCTTAGATCATAAACACAAACTCTAGTTTCACATTCTCTTTATAAGTTATAATATATCAAACAAAATATTTATCCGTTTTGGATTAGATCGAGCAAATTACATTGCGTTACTTAAACTGTCTAATATCAACTCTTAAATCAAGGTACACAACCATGATATCAATTTCAATCTTCTTTCGAAGATGCCCCGCACGCCATGTCAATTGAAGGTTTGCACTTGTGCTTGCATTTAAAATTTCTTCACGGAACTTATAGCAAACATATCGCTCGAACTTTGTCATACTCAATGACAACACAACAACTTCTCGTCCATCGCCGTACACAACAGCTTCACGATCAACCTCGTCCATACCAAAGAGAATTAAATACTAAGAGATGAATTCGCTCTCTCAAATTAAGTCCGAAAAAAACCATGCGGTTATCGAGGCCTGGGCAGTTTTCGGAGACGAAAGCATTGCTCTTTTCGTCTTGTTTTTTTTTTCCTGTGCCACTTGCGCATGCTGCCTGTGGCTGCATGTGTACATCAGCGGTGGATTTGTGTTTTGATAATTTGCTTTTGCGCATGTCACTGACATTATGAAAATCGGCAACGCCGCATTTTTGCAATGCATTGTAAAGCGCTCTGCTGCTTGGTTTGCTTCATTAGCGATTCAGCCGTCGACACGACAAGACCTCTTGTGCGAATCTGCTGCGACAAAAAAAAAAAAAAATGCCGAATGATGAATGCGTGGTTTTGGGCTGTCTTGGTGGCGGCAAAAGTTTTCGAATTCCCGAAAACTGTGTGGGTGAATGGTGCGAGAATTTGGGAATTGCCCAATCGCGAATCTGTGAGCGGCATTTCACAGATGAATGCCATTCTCAAGCCGGACGTTGGCTCCGGGCGGGATCGATGCCAACCATAAATTTGGGCCATGAAGGATAGCCTATACACCAGCCGTTTTTTAAATCTTGGCAAAGGACCTGCTGTGTGGTTGGGTGTTCATGCACATCCCTTCCTTCTATATTGCATGGTTTTCCCACCAATCCGCAGAAACGCGATCAGTGGAAGCTAAACTACAATATTAAACCGCCAATGCAGAACAACGTGCAGTTGTACATTTGTAATAAGCACTTTCACCCCCATGAAGGTAGACTTATGCTGTTCGCAGATGAAGTTTGTTTCAGATTTGGAAAATTCCACCCGTCCCCCTTTTATCCCCAAAAAACCAAGATCTCCTCTAGACATCCTAGACCTAAAAAACCGTCAGATCCAGAAATATTAAGTTAGAGCCTCGTGGTAGTATACATCAAGCTAGGCTCAATATCTATCTATTCTGAAAAGTACAATCAGATCGGACAAAAAACACCGGAGTTATAAGCGAAACAGTTGAGCTGATAAGAGCACCCCCCCAGTTGTTGGTCAGGACTAGAAAAAAGTGTTGCCTACATTTGGGACGATCATTTTGTTACATTCATCTTCAAAAATTCAAAAACAAATAAATGAAAACAAATGAACAGGGTATTTTGTGGTCGGGAAACTCTGCAGCGCCCTTACTTGTTTTGTATAACATTGTTACCTTTTATTTTCCGGATGTTTGTAACGCAAGTATATATTTTCTTGATCAGCATGACGAGAAAACCTACGTCTGTTTCTGAAATCTCCTTCGTCAGTTTTAAAGCTATCTTGCCAGCTATTAATATTATCTGCTTGAACATCATATCGGCATATTGCATCAAAATCGAATGAAGATTTCATATAAATAGCTTGCACACAATAAACTGACCAGCCAAAGTATTATGGTAGAGGAGGAGTCATTTATTGGTCAGCTTGGGAATTCACTCAACTAGTATTCTTCAAAGCGAAATATAACTTTTTGAATGATTCTAGAACTAGAGTGAACTAGAGTGTTTAGATTAATTATACGAACGGCCACAATATATAAACTTAAGAAGAGCCGAAGTTAACTTTCCTTTTTATTTATTTTTTATAAATTAAACATTTTTGGAGGTAGACACTCGTTTAAAAATGCTATACATGGAAAAACAAATAGATTTTATATTTATAGTATTTCGGAAGGCACACACACGTCTTCTGGCTTAAAAGATTTATTTTTATTTTCTTTTTTGTATTTCTTTTTTTTGGTTAGATATTCATTCAAAAATATTTTTCCAAAAGAATTTTCAAAATTCGAAATAGCTTAAAAGATACAGCCCTTTAGTGACTTTTAGTGCAAAAAATAAATTTTTTCATCTTCAAATGGCTACCATTTCTACAAAAAAAAATGGTATTTTTTTCTAGAGGTTCACACTATAGCGGCATCCATGCTAACTAATTCCTCGATTTTCGTTTTTCTTTGAGATGAAGTATACACCCGCAATCGTGGAAACATTGGACATAATTTTTTTTTTATACCCTACTTTGGATGCCGAGGACTTCTTAACCTCCCCATAAATTCACTATTTTTTAATTTTGTATTTTTCTCAACAAATCTCAACAAATTAAAAACAGGGCAAATTCGGCCGTTTAAACCAGAAGACCCCCTTAAGTCAACCAAAACAAGCAATTTGGCAACCTCGCATTTTGCCAGGCAGCCATTACTACTATTGAATTTCGTTCTCTTCGTTACTTTGCATATCAGCTGTTTGTCTTTGCTGTTAAGTTAACAGTGAGAGCGAATTCCTCTCTTGGTATTTAATTCTCTTTGACCATGGCTTCACGATTATCCTCGTCTGATTCAACTATCTCATTTGATAAACTTAAGTCTTCTCTGTCAATATCCAGCTCTTCTGGCATCTCAACATCTGGCATCTTACGTAAACTTTCATGTGGATACTTATAATGTCTATTATTTTTCGTGGATTTTAACATGGATCGGTCTCCGTCCAAAACCTCTGTAACCAAAAACGGGCCTCTAAATTTTGGATCTAGTTTTGTTTGCTGTCTTTCGCTGTTTTTTAGCAATACATAGTCGCCCACATTGAATCTAATTACCTTAGCTTTATTTTCATCAAATCGTTTTTTCTCGTACGCGCCGGCATTTGCATGTTTTTAGCTGCTTGCTCTCTCAATACTGACCGATCAAAATCGGTTTCTTCATTGCCAATAGGGGTCAACCCCAACGGACGAGCCACTTTACCAATTAAAAGTTTTAATGGGCTTGCTTTGGTAACCCGATTAAACGTACAATTAAGTGCCAACTGCACCTCCCCCAATGCATCCTGCCAGGATCTAGAGCTTGTTTCAACAGCAGTCAACAGATTCTTAAGTGTACTCATTACCCTCTCAACCTGACCATTAGCTCTACTAGCACCGGTACCAATCAGATGCAGTTGTATCTTTTGCGACGAACAAAATTCCGCAAACTTTGTACCTGTAAAGCTTCTTCCTTGATCCGCAATCAATCGAGTCGGCACTCCAAACATGGAAATCGAACGTATTTAGTGAAGGCGTCAATTTGTACGATTATATAATCCTTGCGGTCACTTTTACCGCTTAGCTTGCCAGATTTGTCAACATGAATTGTATGCCAGGGAACACTAAATTTCGGAATTGAGTGTAGCTCAACTTGTGTTTTACCAGATGTTGATTTCGACACTCTGCAAGTGATGCAGTTCTCAACAAATCTACAAAAGTATTTTGCCATGCCAGTAAACCAAAAAGTGTGCCATGAAAATTCGCTCTGAATTTAACACAACTAAATTCACCCCAACCTGGCCACAATTCGTCTGGTCTCACACACTCACCCTTTCACACACGTACGCACACACTAGGCATCCAATAGAGTCACAAAGACACTCACCTGCACGCGGGTCGGCCAGATTAGAGAGGGGGAATCCTGTCCAGACACAGGCGCTCTGACTGCTGCTAGAGAGTTGTTCCAAGAAGTTAACTCGACCGATGCCATATACATATCTGCGACAACCATTGTGATGCGCTTCCTTCCAAAGATTTGCTCAATGCCATTATGAGCGCACTGCCCCTTGGTTGTTTTTCGTCGAAAATAAGCTCCACCGTAGCACACCACTGAGTAGCATCGCCTCCAGAAATGTCCGGATTATACTTCGGCAGTGTAAGAACGCCTTGTTGCTGTGGCTCGCTTGCCGATGCCCTTAAACTTTTCGCCAGCTCCAGAAAATTTCGATTTGCTGGTCAAACAACACATAAAACTGCTCCGAAAAGATTGTTGGACGAGAGCTGTATCCCACTTCTGATGTCGGGGAAATATTATCTACCCCAGTCAGGACGACATCATCTTGCATGTTATCAGCCATCGTTTTGTATAAATTTGGCTTGATGTTTTTATTATTCCTGGATTAGCGCAGCGAGTCTCCGCAGCCGTGTTGCTATCTTTTTCAACACTAGCAATGCATACGGAGCCACACTCGACTCCAGTTCATACACCTAGAGTCCCACTAAACCAGGGCTGATACAAAGACAGCCAATGTCACAATCACACAGTTCGCGGACATGTCAAACCTAGTACCGCATATTACATTCTCCGACATATACAAACATACTTACACTTACTTTTTGATAGCATACCAAAACAAAGAATTAAAGAGAAAAAAGTCAATCAGCCATGCTCCGGCTTTCACGTATTTTTGCGAATTACGATTTCAGCAAATTCGTACGTTTTCAATTTAGAGCGCTCCGAAATTCGCCAGTTTTTTTCATCGATAATGTTCCATTCCCAACTTGTTTTGTGTCATTTCACAAAACAAAAACAGCTGATGAGCGCCACTACTCATGCTATCGATAGTCATATATCGATAGATACCATAGCCAAATCGCAACTTGTTGTTTTTGTGAGCAGTTTTCCATCTGGCTCAATTTGGGTGTCTCTATTAAATAATTGATTAAAATATTGCCTTAGTGCGAATTGAGTGGGAGAGTCCGTAAGACAAATCTAAAAAGCTTAGAGAACTGAATAAAAATGGTTCCGTGGGCTGTCTGTTTGTGCATCAACCTATATTTTGCATTTACTTTTCATTTCACGGACTCAGATGTCGCCGGCTTAAAAACGGCAAAACTTTGCGATTTCCTAATGTCGGAGCACCAACTTTTACGATTTGGTGATCAAATCGCAAAGTTTTTGCAAAAGCGAACATGGGAGCATGGCTGAATATGTATTTTTCGATTTTGTTATCATCAAGACATCAAGAAACATCAATCATTAAAAACAAAAACCAAAAGAATCTTCTCAATTTTTCGCTTTCAGCAGGAACTTAAGAAAACTAGATCTTTAATATGCTTATAAAAATTATATGACACCAGTGATTGTGACAATGGAGAAGTTGTTATTTGTGCGATGGAAATTAAATAAATATTTTTACTGTTGACTCAACTATTCCTCTGCAAAATGAACATTTGACTTCTGTCTTCGCTTTGTCTTGAGATTCTTTTAAATTCTCCAAGCAACAATCACACATTTTGGCATGATTGCAAGGCTGCAGCAAAATATTTTTTGGTTCTTAAAACATAGTTCGCATATCACACTGATGGGACTCGGTTTGTTTTGTCCGAACACTTCATCATCCTCTGAATCTGTTTTCAAATCAGCCACCAATGGCTCACGATCAATAATATGGTTTTGTCGCATGAAGCGGACTTAAAAAAAAAAAATTCCAATGGAGAGTTTATAAAGTCTTCTGTTAGGGATCTTATGAAGTCAGACTTTATTCTTGAACTTTTTTTTTGAGGAAGTACATTTGTCTGGCCATCCAAAAATTTCTGCAAGTCGTGAAAACGTTGAAATTCATCGATTCAAAGGATTTTTAAGAAATCTCAAAATGATCCGTTTTTTGGAATCAGGTGAGCCAAGTACCTAATGTAGCCCTCGAGCGCGCTTGTTTTTCTAATGTCGTCTTTAAACACAATGAATTCCAAATGAGTTTCCTTTAAGTAAATTAGAAAGAAACGTAATGTTAATATTATATTAATACTAAAACTAAATGATATTACCTTTTCAAGTAACTGTTTTTCAAAATAATTAATAAACGGATCAAAGCTTATTACGCCATCAGGATCGGCAAAGGCAATATTAGCATAAATTTCCATCTTACAAATAGAAAACGATATCAAAGAATATCATCGGGACTTAAGTGAGGTAAAACCAAGAAAACCAAGAGCACTGTAATTTTTCCGAATTAATTCAGCCAAGTCTTTGCACATCTGAAGTCTTCTTCTTAACGCCTGGCAGTAATGGAACCAACAACCTTGAGGAGGTTTGAGGAAATGCTTTTTTATGGCAATTCGCATAGCTCTCTCAAAGTCCGTATTGAAAGAACTTGGTTTCATTGAAAATATGTTTGTGTTGATATAATTTAATATGTGATAGTATGCCTCTGCGTTTTTATTAGACATAAGAATAAAAGCAAGCGAAAATACCTGAAATGAAAACATAACGCATAATTAAATTCAATATAACAAATTACTTATAGTAACACTATTTACTGCGATAGTGATTTTTACTTGACATTAAAACATAAAAGAGGGTGTCCAAACTGAAGAGATTTTCGTCAGGGCTACCAAAAAAAATTAAAAAAATTAAAAATTCTATACCAAAAGACCCCCTTAAATTTTTTTGATTAATCTGCGAACTACTGCACAGTGGTTCGGCTTGTATGGAGGCGCGGCCTTAAATACTTCTAATGGTCGTGGAGTTCTGAAATTTTCTACAAAGCTCTTAAAATATATTTTAAAAAATATGATTAAACGCTGAACATGATTTGTGGATCAACACCTCCCACTTCCATCCCCTAAGCACCAAACAAATTGATAAAACTAAGCAAACAAGAAAACAACAATTTAATATACTGAAATTTACACAGCCATTATGTATAAAACAAAAATTTATATTGTCTCCTCTAGTAAGCACAGATGTGGACTTATCCTTTTTACCAAGCTTTCTTTGTCCAGTTATTAATGGGTCCGACCGCAAAAGTAGTGAATTTAATATGTTAGAATTTGTTGCAACACGTGAAGTTTTTCGGCTATGATAAAGTCTACATTTATTTAATTCTTTATTGTTCGACTCTGCAGCTTCCTCTGACAGCTCTCCGATTGATACAAGAGCATGCTCAATCACAGCAGATCCATGAATTAACACCTTATGGACTGTAGCCGGCAAATAGTACCATGGATTCTCTTTAATTAGCTCCCTGGCAGTATCGTGGGCATACTTATTCATTAAATTTAAGTACATTAATTGTGTACCCTGAAGTATAGTGGCACAGCGATGGATTAGATTTATATTTATTCCTGTAATTTCTGAAGCCAATTTTGGATTTGAAAAAAAGTTTCTAGCAACATTTTTTGTTTTCCATTATAACCATTTTTTCCGAAATGCAGCTAATGCAACGAAACCAAAACTCAGCTGATTTTTTACATATGTAGCCAATCGATTTCAAAAGTTCGGTCAATTCAGATAAGAAGCCGATATTTTCAATATCATGTTGTACAGCGTCGATCACTTGTTGCAATTTATTTGCATTGCTACTGTAAGAGTTGGATCAGTAAAACGTTACAAATAAAAATAGCTATAAGTTTGAATTTGAATGTCGATAGTAAATTTAATTTAAATGTCGATAATAAGTTGAATTTCCGTATCGTTAGTAGAGCTAGACATTTTCGATAACTATTGTTAAATGTTGGCACACTGGAATTTGTGAAGCTCCAGTGTTGATTGAAAATTGTGAGAAAGAGCAGACGTAGGAAACAAACCAAAATTGAAACTCCGTCTTAACCGACTAAAGCCTTGGACTTTGCCGTCGCTTTGTGTCTCTGCTCTGAGCAAAACAGATTTAAGCAAAAACAGAACTGAAGGTGTCTTTCGCTCCCTCTTTTCGTTGTGTCCGTAACCAAACTGTTTTTTGCCGACACTAGGAAAGTGTTGAGAGTAACTTGCGAGCTCTGGTCACGAATATTGTTTGAATAAAGTTACCATTTAAGTTCTATATTAAACAATTTGTGTTTTTATGGAACTTTGACGCCGAACCTTAACAGCTACCCTTTTTTGTGCACCATAAGTCGAAAATATGTAGGCGTGAAAATTTACGATGAACGGTTTCACCTTTGAAAGTAAAATAAAAATTTAAAAAAAAAATCAAAAATAATTAGACTTGTTTAATATAAGATTTATAAAATGTTCAGTGAAAACTTTACACAAACACGAATGACGTAAACAAATACACAGCACAATAAACAGGCGAAACAGAGCTCTGCAGAGGCTTCGCTGGGAAAATTTGACCTTGACAAAAAAATTACGGCCTGTAAGTAAATTAACGATTACAAGCACATTCGCAAATTTTCGCAGCTTATCTTACCGGTCTTATTACCTTAAATGTTATACAAGATCACTGGAAAAGAATCCATTTGGGGAATTTGGGGGGAACACAACTATAATTAAGGGTAAACAAACTAAAAACGGTACAAACCAATACACTCTGAGAAAAAATAGAGAATTTCACGCTTGGATCAAGAATTTTCGAGATCAATAGTTCGATAAGAGTGAAAATTCTCGATCCAAGAGCGAAATTCTTGATCCAAGTATGAATTTATGATCCCGGTTTTCTTGATCCAAGAGCTTTAATACTTGATCCAAGTACGAATCATTCTCAAATCAAGCAGAATAGTTCTTGCATCAAGTGCTAAACATACTCGTATTCAAGATTGCTCATTCTTGAATCAAGGGTATATAGCATTGTCAAAAACCGTGAATATTCTTCCTATTTTCAAGAGCTCATCAGATTCAAGAGTAAGATCGATTACTCTTAAATCAAGAGCTTCACAGAATCCAACCATTTCCATTGTGTTAAAAATTTATTTCATGGGAAATTAATTATAAAGCCATGTTGCAAGTTTAAGTCGGCTTGGGGAATACACACTTCAAAGCAGCATCAGTCTTTGTCTGTCAACTAACGAACAGAGCTCAACTATTTCGCTTATAACTCCGGTGTCCGATCTGATTGTACTTTTCAGAATAGGTAAATATTGGGCCTAGCTTGATGTATACTAAACCACTAGGCTCTAACTTAAAAATTGTGGATCTGACGGCTATTTAGGTCTAGGATTTCTATAGGAGGTCTAGGTTTTTTGGGGATAAAAGGGGGACGGGTGGAATTTTTCAAATCTGAAACAAACTTGATCTACGTACAGCATAAATCTACCTTCGTGCAAAAATTTGTGGCTCTAGCTCTTATAGTCTCTGAGATCGACGCGTTCATACAGACAGACAGACGGACGGACATGGCTATATCGACTCGGCTGTTCATGCTGATCAAGAATATATATACTTTATGGGGTCGGAAAATTTTGCTTCTCCCTGTTACATACATTCGCACAACTTCATGATCCCCCTTTTCCCATTTTCAATAGGAACAGGGTATAAAAATATGGGACACATTACCTAAAATAATCTTGTTTCAGGTAAAAAATTTTAGGAATTCATTGCTTTAAAATTATGTAATTTTCCTAAACTTTTATCAATTTGACTTGATAAACATACTCTTTATTGTGGCGTCGCCCGGGTTCTTTCAAGCAAAGACACTACATATGTATGTATCTATATAACATCTATAAAATTGTTGTTCAAATTTCAACTGCCTGGAAATCGATATTAAAATTTCAACTCTTTCAAACTTGTTTGAAGCCACCTTTAAATTGGGAAAATATCATAGTTCATATTTTTAACCAGACACCAAATTTAAAGTACTTAGATAAAATAACTTTTGAAAAATGGCTCTAAAGTACTTTTTAACCGTTATTATCCGCTATCAAACCGGTACACACTTTAGATATAGCTTATAATTCTTTCCTGATTGACATGAACATAAGGCGAAAGTTTACACAATTTCTGTTAGCGGCTTAGACGCCATTTAGACAACCATTTTACACTTATATTTATATTTATAAGCTTAGTACTCGACAATCTAAATCTAAACCTAGCTAAAAAGAAAACATATTCCGCTAGGGCCCAGCTAAGGCAAATGTGTGACTGCTCAACGCCAAAATACCCCCCTACTTAAGGAAAATACCACCAAATGTCAAGTTGCGGTTCTGAGCCATGAGTTTGAGGATGGCGTAGAGAAACCGATACAGGTTGCTTCGCAGACCTTAAGCGAAGTACAACAACGATATAGTCAAATCGATAGGGAGGCGTACACAGTCATTTTTGGTGTGCGTAAATTTGACCAGTATTTAGTATTTATATGGCAGAAAGTTTACGCTCATTATAGACAACAAGGCCATTGCTCAAATTTTTGCACCAAACAAAGGGCTGCCAACATTATCAGCAACACGGATGCAACATTACGCGATATATTTAGAACATTTCGACTTCGAAGTACGCTGCAAGAGATCGAAAGAAAATGCAAATGCAGACGCATTGTCCAGATTACCGGGCAAAGATAAAAATCCCATTTATCAAAGAAGTCGACATCATCGAGCATGATAAAATCGAAAATTTACCAGTGACAGTGAGCGAATTGAGAGAAGCTGCAATGAAGGATGAAGAAATCAAGACATTACTAAAGTGATTTAAATACGGACGTGATGCTGCAGGTAAGGACAGATTCGGAATCCCAGATACAGAGTTCGACTTGCACAATGGATGTCTGTAGCGAGGTATCCGAGTATATACAGGGTTGCCCAAATTCGACGGACCCATGTTTTTTTTAAAAAAATCACAGAAAACAAGAAAGAAAGTCGGTCAAGCCCGACTATAACATACTCTGTACCAAGAAAATTTTTATTTTTATCATAACTCGAAAACCGTTCATCCGATCTTCTTCATTCCTTTGGCGATAAGTTCTCCTAATAACTAAATATGTCCAGAAGGAACAAGCCATCTATCTTCGAAACTGTGGGAGATATGACGTTTTTTCTAAATTGCGGGGGCGGGAGGGGGCGTGGCCAAAATTGAAAATAAACTTGATCTGCCTGCAGACATTAGAAGCATATGTCCCATACATGTCAAACCTCTATCTCTTACCATCTCTGAGATCTGTGCGTTCATACGGACAGACAGACGGACAGACGGACATGGCTATGTCGACTCGGCTGTTGATGCTGATCAAGAATATATATACTTTATGGGGTCGGAGATGCTTCCTTCTGGATGTTACATACTTTTGCACAAACCTATAATACTCTATGTGCCTACGGTACAGAGTATAAAAATTTGGCGGTTGGCAATCTTAATCAATCTTAATGGGTCCGTCGAATATGGACAACCCTGTATACCCAAACCCCTACGTACAAGAATATTAGACGAACTACACACTTCACTTCTGGGAATGACCAAAATGAAAGCACTAGCGAAAGGTTATTGCTGGTGGCATCAAATGGATAAGGAAATCGAAGAGATGGTGTCAAACTGCAGCGCATGTCAAGCATCGCGCTCAGACCCTCAGAAGATACCCACACAGCTATAGAAGTTAGCTAGACGACCATTTTAGCGTGTGCATGTGGACTACGCAGGTCCATTTTTGGGGAAGTACCTTTTTGTAATGGTAGATGCATACAATAAATGGAGAAGTGCAAAAGTATGTAACATCGAGAAGGAAGCATCTCCGACTGTATAAAGTATATATATTCTTGATCAGCATCAACAGCCGAGTCATGTCCGTCTGTCTGTCCGAATGAACGCACAGATCTCAGAGATGGTAATGGTAAAAATATGCTTCTTAGGTCTGCAGGAAGATTACAATTTTTTTTCAATTTTAGCCACGCCCCCTGCCGCCCCCGCAATTTAGAAAAAAAGTCATATCTCCCACAGTTTTAAAGATATATGGTTCGTGGACATATTTCGTAATGGGGACAACTTATCGATCAGCCGAAGGAATGGTGAAGATCGGATGAACGGTTGTCTAATTATGATCAAAAGACGAAGCAGTCTTGTGTCTCCTCACAAATGAAAATCTGAAGGAGATAGTCCCAAAACATTTATTCGGAGCTCGGGTAAAGACCCATCGCTGCTTCAGTGTGACCAGACTGTTTGACTAAACGAACGAGTGAACAGCTGACTCAGTTTGGTTTGTTTGTTTTCAGGAATTTTATCCGAGATAATGACAGCGGCGCCGCCTATGCTAATGCGATTTCTGGGAGTGATCGCGGAATGGACTGAATAGCCGGGAATACTGATGACTGAATTACGGTTAAAGTGCGTTTCGCTGGCTAGAAGTATGTCGACAAAGTTTTGACCGAGAAAGAGCTTGACTTCGCCGACCCTTCGAGTCAGACCGTTGGCGTTCCACACGGCTAGGCGGAGACCTATCATTGTGGGTTTTTATGGCATGAGTTAGTTGGCTTACCCTTACTGGAGGTAGGATTGTCTCCAGCAAGGGCTGAGGCAAGATTGGCAGTAGTATCAGAAGTATTGGGTGACGGAGCTGTGTTCAGTTGCGAAGGTGTGACGACATCAGCAAATCTGTTTCTAGACTGGGGTGCGGTGACAGCGAGTCTGCTCGAAGACATAGGTGTGGTAATAGTGCGGCTGTTCGAAAACATAGACGTGACTGGGGTACGGTTTTTGAAGGACAAGTTTGTTGTGACTGCGTATTCGCATGATGATGATGACGGCCGAGCTGATGCAGCTGCGGCCACGTGCATTGCCTGTTGCAGTCCGCTTGAGAGCATTTGCATTGACTGCATAACAATCGTTGCAAGTAGTGATATGTCTGAGTACAAGTTATGGCCAGAGGCCGGGACTAGGGTGTTCGGTGCTACAGCAGATGTCTGCTGAGGCGGTTGGGGGTTTGCGATGTTGCGCAGTCCAGAGCGAGGCCCTGGCTTCAAAAAACGTTGCTGAAGACGTTGGCGAGGGCGTTGTGGGTGCTCTGTTTGATTTGAGCTGTTGTCTTTGTCTGCTAGATTTGTGGAGCGAGTTGTGGATAGAGCTAACAAATGAGAAGAGTTTGGCCGAGGTTTGGATCGGAGTGGAGTATTTTGATACGTGTTGATACGGTCGTCTAGCTGGTAAATGTCATTAGTGGTTGGGCGAGCTGTCGACTGAGGAAGCGTGATTGGCCAAAGCGACCATGGAGAGCGCGGTAGGGTTAGAACCTCTGTGTTTTGGTCGACCGGTGGCGTTGTGTGAGTAAAGGAGACTACCGGAGTTGTGTTTGCAATTTCACGAGTCGCCAGTGGGGCTAAGCGTCTGTTTGAGGATGGGCGATTAGTATTTCTTTCGTTTTCATCAAGCGAGAGATGTTTCATTCTCAAGATATTTTGAAAATAGGAGCATCCCTTATAATTTGCCGTATGATTACCATGGCAGTTGCCACAAAGGGCAGCGGTATCGGGTGATTTAGTGCACTCTTTTGAAAGGTGACTCCCACTGCACTTAACGCAGTTTTGGCGTGGTTGCAGTAGCGGGCCGTATGATGAAATTTTTGGCAACGTCTGCATTGCACAATATGATCGGGTTGTCTTTCAGGCCATTCTACACGAATGGTCTGATGGCATAGATCGCGCTCTTTAAAGATTTTTTCAGTGTTTGTGCAATTGGAGTCTAGCTCCACAAAGACAAGATTGGGATTGAAGGTGCCTGGACCATTCTTGTTTTTGTAGGTGGGGTTAAAGACGCTATGGACGGAGTATCCCTTTTTGGTTAGATCATCTTTAATGCTTGCAGCGGGGACCGAGTGGTGTACCCCTCGGATAATTACGCGCAGGCTGCGGTTGATCCGGGCTTGGTATGTGTGGAATGGAATGTGTTTGGAGCCCAAGAACGGCACTATTTTATTGTAGACTTCCAGGGTGGAGCTGGTGATGCGAGTTTTTGGGCCATAGTGTGCCACTGAGAAAGTGTCATGGCCGACTAATTCATTAATTTCTCCTTGTAAATTGTTATCGATAGAAGTGTATGACCATATAAGTGGTGGTTTGAAGGTATTGTTTGGGTCGGTAAAAATGGTGTTTCTGGCACCGCGACTGAGGTTCTGATTAGCAGAATTGGAGGCGGTGGCATTGTTTTCTATGACAGTGTTTTCTAGACTTTCATCGCTAGATGTGTACGAGTCGTCCGCAGATTCAGCGGGGTCTGGTTCACTGTTAGTGGTAATGTCGATTATTGGTGCCTGTGGACTGGTTAAGTTTGTGCAAGCTGAGTTGGTGGTTGGCAATTCAGCGTCAATAGCTTGGCTTGTATCCATTGTTTCAGCGCTAGCCGGACCGGTGGAAGCCATATCAATATTGATTTTCTGAGTATTAGTGGTTCGTTTGGGAGATGGAGATGAGTGGCTGCTCTCCTTGGAGCCGGACTTCTTTCTATGTTTCCTTTTTTGTTTAGTCATTTTGGTAAGAGTATTCAGTATGGTTGTTATGAAATTGTTGGTAGATGAATGTCTTCAGGTGTCTTTTAAAGCAAAATTCTGTGATATGGTGATTGATAAGGTAAGTGAATTACCTTGTCGTTTTAGCGTTGTTTTATGTAATTTTTCACAATGATTTTTCTTGTTCTTGCTTCCAGTGACTTTTAATTTGCGGCTGTGTATGTGGTTTTTATTTTTGGATTAAATTTGACGCAGTTCTGGAATTGACAATTGATTGTTTGGTTTTGTTTTAGCACTAGCGGAATTTTGGGTAAGTATTAGTTAGTTTTGTTTCTTTATTACACTTTGAATTTTATCCGAGAAAAATTCGTTTATTCATAAACATTTTGCGTTGCAGCTAATAATTAAATAAACAAAGCAGGTGTGCGGACAGCTGTTTGCATATCGATAAGAAATATCGATAATTTCATCGGGGCTGAGCTCGCGGTTAAAGTTGACCGGTGGATGAGCAGCGTTTAAGTTTGTTCCTCCGGTTACGCCACATACATCATGAGACACTCAGTTTCGGTTAAACTGACTGTCAAGTTGACCAACCGGACTTTGAGAAATCGTGCCTTAATGGAGCTGAAGAAGGTATACTATTGTTATTTATGAGTTAAACATATACTTAAGGTATTTTATTTATATTTTAAACGGAATCCGTCAACGATGGAATTTTTTTTGCTTCTGCACGCGCTGTTAGTTCCAACAGCCCGGCGTATGGTTTGTCGTGGCGCAAGTAAGAAGATTATGGCCAAAATAACCATCGCTGACACCAGGAAATCATTTTTTACAAGTTTCCCAACCCTGGAAGAGCTGCTGACATTCGTGAAAGCTAGGATCGAGTCACTTTGCCCAAAAGGCTACCACGCCACAAATTGTTTTTGGAAAAGGACCATCGGATTTGGAGTGTTAGGAGTTTTTCGTTTACTTCGCTGACATATTTTATAAATTTGAAAGCATTCTTCAAGTGGATCTTCAGTGGGTGCATGTTTTAAGAAATTCACAGTTTTAGACTTACAATATCCAGAAGAGAGTAAACTTGTATGGACTTGTATATGTGTGGATTTATCGATTGCCCTCAAACGTTTTCTTCAGTGGATGTATTAAGTCGCCACATAAAAAGGGAAGAAAAAACCATTATAGATAACGATTTGCCTTAAACCAAAAACCACCAAAAAAAAAAGAGTAGACCCGAACTTGGAAACAATCAACCTTGCTAAACGAAATCGACTTTTCAATGACAATGAACATGAGAACGAACCAAATAATAGTCATATGTCTGGACCAAAAAACGGTAGATAATAGCTTAGAAAACTCAGCGTTAAAATTAACATTAAAAACGTATGCTGCTGTCAGCATGCCAAGAAAAAAAGCAAAGGAATTGCAAGAAAATGTTCAAGAGAATTTAACCAAACCAATTGAGCAAGAACTAAATAATTTGCTCTGCAACCTAGAGGATAATAATGAAGCTGTTGCATCTGTTAAAAACCGTATCTCTTTTTGTAAAAAACCCTTCAAGAAATGTGATTCAGAGCACCTACTAATGAAGAGCTTAAAAGCATAGATTTATGGCTTCCTGCTCAAAAAATTACTGTTGATAGATCAATAAAGCCTGTTAGAAACCAAAATAAAGACTAAATTCCAGAAAATCTGATGGTGTTCTATTTTCTATTCAATTATATTTAAAAAAGTATTTTCAATTACCAAATGTTTTTGATGACTTTTAAACTCATCTGAATTATTTAAGTAAATTTATAAACGGTAACGTTTGGAATCATCGATATCCCCACACGAATGAGACACTTCGTCTACCGATTTTTTTGTATTTTGAAGATTTTGAAATCAATAATCCTTTAAGGAATCATACGCCTCCCATCTTAGCTTCATATTTCTCTTTGCCAACAGCTCCGTCAAATTACAACGAAATATTTATAGCTGCCCTTTTTGAGTCCAAGAATGTTAAAGAATTAGGAAGTGATAGAGCATTTTACAAACATTTTACATAAATGGAATAGTTATAAAAACTCAAAAACGAGATGAGCAAATTCATTTTAGTTTAGGATTGATAATTGTGGATAACTTGGCTTTAAATTACGTACTTGGGTTTTCCAGATCATTCTCAAGTAATTACTTTTGTTGATTTTGTAAAATGAAAAAGGGAGATACTCATTATTCTTTTTATGCTGATCAGCTATTTATGAGAACTAAAGAAAAATATGCTCAGGATTGTCCAGACTGTATATGGCAGAGTCTGGTGTCCGATAAAATTCTATTTTCAATCAAATTGATAATTTCAAAATTTTAGACAATTACTCATCTGAATTGTTGCACGTTATATTTGAGGGTTTTTTGAATTATGATATTTGTCATATTCTTGTATATTTTATAAAAGCAAAAACTTTTGATTTTGAGTTGTTTAATATACGCAAGCAATCCTTTCAAAATGGGGAAACAGAACTTGGCAATATCTCTCCTCCAGTTAAAATTCTGCATCTAAAAAACTTTAAATTAAAGATGTCTGCACGGGAAATGATGACAATATTTCATCACTTCACACTTTTTATTAGAGATAAGGTTCCTCATGGCAACAAAGTATGGAGGAATGAGCTCCTTGACTTGCTTTGTCTATTTGAATATTCACAGTCGAATATTGCTTACTTGCAAAAACAGATTATAATTCACAACAAAGAATATACAAAGCTGTTTAATGATACCCTCAAGCCGAAACAACATTTTTTAAATCATTATCCACAAATCATCAAAATATTAGGACCATTAAGATACCTTTGCTCGTTTCCATTCGAATCGAAGCATTGAAAACTTAAATCTTTTCAACTTAAATTTCAACTTAAATTGAACTTAAATCTTTTCAATTTCTGTATAATATATACCCCGTTTATACGTACAGTACGCGTATTTCCATTACAGCGGTAAAAAATTTACCGCTGTTTATACGTGCAGCATAAAAGCAATTCTGTGTGATGGAGTTGCCAAACGGTCAAAATTTAAAAAAATTAAAATAAACACTAAGTTTCTTAGTTGAAAAAAAGGGATTAAAGAAAAATTAATTACATGCATGATGCAAAACCAGGAGCGGACCTTAAGCGTTGTTCGACGTTGCATGGAAAGGAGGCACTTCCGGATGAAGGAACTTCATCGTATCTGGCTATATAGACGGTCAAAATGTCAGAAGATGCTCTTGAAGCTCTTGTTGGCCGCCAGTGCGTTAGTAAGCGTGGATAGGCCGCGGATCAGGACATTTAAAAGCGGCTAAGGAGCAACGCGTACACAGCGATCAGAACGAGAAGCTGCCCAGCCGCTCGGCGACTTCATCGTCAGACCAACTGGCTCTATTTCCAGTCCGCTCAGCCATTGGAATGATGGAATATTATTTAAATGTATTATTCTCTATGGAACTGTCACTTTTTTTATTTTTGTCAAACAATGTTGCCAGATCAACGCACACCACTTTATCCTGGTTGACAAAAAATTCACGGTAACTTATCATGAACATTTTTATTCACGTATAAGCATTTATGTGCTCAAATACATGTTGAGTTACCACGTATTTCTCCACATATAAACGGAGTAATAACTTAATTTACGCCAACAAATTGCTGAATTTTGCAAAAATGGAAATACTATTTAGTAAATCAACAAGTGCTTTAGAGCGAAGCTCTTTTACGAACGGTAGACTGGATTAGAAAACGATCAGACCAGAAAACGATTGTCTTTGCGACAGATTTCATTGGCTACGCTTTTGACTTTGCAAATTCAGCAGCGTTTGGGTGTGAGCTCACTCAGTGCGTGCGTGTTTATGTATGTATGCAACTTTCATGTATGCAGCTAATTATATGCGCTCTCTCATTTTCTCACGCACGGGCACTCTATGCTGCCGACGCGTTCGTTTTTTTCGCTTGCTGTTGTTATTGTTTGCATTGTTAACGGACTACTTTTTGCCGACGAGACCACCTAATACTTATTATTGCATCATGTCTCTGCTTACACTGGAGTCTGCTAACCAGTGTTGTCAATTTAACTATTTTCGCACCAGATCTAGGTATTTTGTAAGGTCGAAAGCCAGAAAGTCTGTGCGAGAAAGCGATAGCAGCATGTGGGTTGTGAGCAGAGTTCGCAACAACCGGTCCTCTCTTTGCAGTTGTCAGAAAAAAAAACGGTTACGGTTACTGCTTGCAAAGTCAGCAGCTTTGGCCCATACAAAACAGGCATAGCAGCAGGTGTGTTGTGAGTTGGGGGGTCGTGGTGGGAGATCAGAGGTGACTGAAAAACTGATCAAAACACTGACCGAAAAGGTGACTGAAACAGTGACTTTAACTAAAGGCCTGTATCCAGCACTGCGGAAAATTCCTGCCAGGAATTTGCTAATTATTTTGAGTGTGTGGAACCCAACTAAAACCAACTGTCGTTCAGAGCGTTCTCTGTCTCTCTCTCTAGTCTCTGTCTCCCGCTCTACAATCGTTCTTACTGTCATTCGCTGGCAAGCAAATATAACATTAATGAATTTAAGAACTTTAAACACTATTACAAGTATTCCACCTTCTTCATTAATTTGTGCTGCACCAGTTTCTCAAGCACTTTTCACAGCAATGTTGTCAAAATGCTTTTTCTCTGTGGCTCGTCAAAGACATGGTCTTGCCTCAACTGCTTATATTAAATCAATCTTCTTCTCACAGTTTTTGCCTCCATCTTGTGACAAATCACTTCCGAAATAATTTGTCAGCAATATATTCCTGGCCTGAATATCAGCTGTTTCTCGTTCCACACACGCTTCCGAAACGCCGCTATGGATACGACGCTATCTATGCAATGTGGATTTCGTTCGTGTTGCTGGATTCACAACAAACGAAAAAGCAAACTAAAAATTCCTGGCACAGTTTTTATACTCTGTACCAAAGGTACATAGAGTATAATAAGTTTGTGCAAAAGTATGTAACATCCAGAAGAAAGCATCTCCGACCCCATAAAGTATATATATTCTTGATCAGCATCAACAGCCGAGTCGATATAGCCATGTCCGTCTGTCTGTCCTTATGAAAGCACAGATCTCAGAGATGGTAAGAGATAGAGGTTTGACATGTATGGGACATGGGTGGGTTGTTTGTTTTAGATATATTTAGTAATAAGGTTAACTTATCGATCAGCCAAAAAATGGTGAAGATTGGATGAACGGTTTTCGAGTTATGATCAAAAGACAGTTCGCTGCTGCAGCGCAGTAGCAGCGCTGCTTTCAGCTGCTACTGCTGCATCAAAATATATGCAGAGCGTATAATTTCGTTGGTACAGAGTATGCTATAGTTGGGCTTGACCGACTTTCTTTCTTGTTTTAATTAAGGTTTGGGTGGGTTTGAGCACTGCACATACCGAAAATATGACACTAAAAAATCGGCTTGCCACATTTTAGGCTATATCTCCTCTCTCAGGGTATTGCATGATAAGCACGGTATGACAAAATTTCGGGCATATATTCAATTATATGCACACAAAATTTCAGCTCAATCGATCGTACAGTTTTTGAGAAAATCGGCTAACAGTGGATCAACCTCAAAAAATTCCCATACAAAAATCATTCAAAAAATTCCCATACAACAAGAAAGAAAGTCGGTCAAGCCCGACTATAGCATACTCTGTACCAACGAAATTATACGCTCAGCATACACAAAACGCGTTCTAACTATTTCGCGCGCGTAAATTACACACACATCCACACAAGATTGCAATTTGCCAAAAACTTATCTCACTATATTGATAAGTTTGTTTTTGGCCTATTAAACTAACACTAATACTAAGATCGAGTTAGTTAATTATTTAGACAAATAATAAACGAATCACACACACACTCACAAACGCGCGCCTTTATTTATTTATTATTTAAAACACGTAATTTGATTAAACCGGACACGCTAATAAACGCCTTAATATTTTTGTAAATTTTCGCAATGAAAATTGCGTTGTAAAATTTAGAAATTGCAAAGAAAAAGCCTTTTTAAATCGCAGCCACAAAATTTCGGAAGCGTTCGAGATAGTCGTACGAGTCGAAGTAAGGAAACTACGAGTAGGAGGAAGAGAGAGAGAGAGAGAGAGGATTGACACGCGCCGCAGACAAAAAAAAACCTTTGCATTTGCCAGAGCTAGAGATGGGCGCACATCGAAAACTACGCGGGACTCCGGAGTGACCAGAATGACTTAACATCATTGTGATTGCTTGATATTATGTTAGAATTAAAGAACTCGACTATTTTTATATTATTTGCAATTTAAACAATCCTCGTCTTAGTAGTCAGATGGGTATCGGGCGATATATTTGTCCCGCGACCATCTCTAATTTCTCTCTCTCAATATTGTGTATGTGGGAAAGGGAAGGGGGAAAATGAGAGCGTCCCAGTTAGCTGCAAGAATCCAATTGGATCTAATGAGCTAGCCATAGCTGTTAGGTTTTGTATAGGATTTCGTTGTTGGAATTACTCAGACAATATATTTGCAGATTTAATTCATTTAAAAGGCGGAATTTTTGGCGGGGCGGGGTCATCACACCCACAACGTCCAATATGAATCGTTAAATAAAAATTTGTCCTAAAATATTGTTGTCTATCACTTTGCTGTAAAGCCGTTGCTCATATATACATAACAATTTTTATTAGAAAATATGTCCAGAAGGAACAAGCCATCTATCTTCAAAACCGTGGGAGATATGACGATTTTTCCATATTGCGAGGGCGGGAGGGGGCGTGGCCAAAATTGAAAATAAACTTGATCTGCCTGCAGACATAAGAAGCATATGTCCCATACATGTCAAGCCTCTATCTCTTACCATCTCTGAGATCTGTGATTTAGAAAAAACGTCATATCTCCTACAGTTTTAAAGATAGGTGGGTTGTTCCTTCTAGATATATTTAGTAATATGGATAACTTGTCGACTAGCCAAAGGAATGGTGAAGATTGGATGAACGGTTTTCGAGTTATGATCAAAAGACTGTTCGCTGCAGCAGCGCAGAAGCAGCGCTGCTTTCAGCTGCTACTGCAGCATCAAAATTTAAGCTGAGCGTATAATTTCGTTGGTACAGAGTATGCTATAGTCGGGCTTGACCGACTTTCTTTCTTGTTTTTCTTTGATTTTTTTAAAAATAACATGGGTCCGTCGAATTTGGGCAACCCTGTACCTTTGGTACAGAGTATAAAAATATGTGCCAATTGCTAAGTCCCAAGGCAATGGCACACATTGCACGGTATATTAGCTTAAAGGGGGGATATTCTAGAGTGTACCTAGGAAATTTCAGCTGAATCGTTGGTACAGTTTTTGAGAAAAGGAAGTGGCCCGACTTCAGATTTTTCTAATTCAAACTTTTATTTTTGCTCAGAGACAATGGCACGTTTTGCACGGTAGTTTCAATTGTTGGCAATAATTTAATAAATTTTGAGAGTAAAAAGGGTATACTAAAGTCGTGCAAATGTGTGTAACAGTCAGAAGGAAGCATCTTCGATATCATAAAGTACATATATTCTTCATCAGCATCAACAGACAAGTCGATATAGCCATGTCCGTCTGTCCGTCCATCCATCCGTCCGTCCGTCTGTCCGTCCGCCCGTCCGTCTGTATGAACAACTAGATCTCAGAGACTAGAAGAGCTAGAGCAACCAAATTTTATATGTAAGCTAGTATTGTCTGTAGGCAGATCAAGTTTGTTTCAAATTTTGGAAACGCCCCCTCCCGCCCCACCAATAAAAAATGTTGAATATCTCCTACAAACAAAAGGTTCCATACTTATCTGAGCCGCATGAGATTTGAGTAACTGGTATTTCGAAGTCGGGCAGGGCCGACTTTAACTTACGCTCTCGTTTAATGCAAGTTTCATCAAAATCGTTAGTAGCGTTTTTGAGAAAATTCAATTTTCCTTACATTGGGTCACGCCTGCTGCAGCCCTAGTAATGGACCCAGCGCTGCCACCCTTTTTACTATTCTCCGTTATATTTATTTCAGCGGCGAAAGGAAAAACAACAAATTTTTCCGTGTGTGCAAAATCAAAACAAATCAATTATTGCGTAAATAACTATTCTGGAACACACTGACATGTAAGTTTATTCTTGTGATATTAATTATCATGGTGATTTCACGAGTATTTCATTTGCAGCGACATTTGGTGTGTCCAAGAAGGAAGAGGCTCCTTCAATTGAAGGAAGCGCAAAGCTTGCTGGTTCTAAGTAAGTGGAGTGTGCACATATGCAACTGATCATGGTCTTATTGCCCATGCGCCTAGTCTGTGGTTGTGCCTTGTCCGGCCCATGATGCAATAATATAAGGTGGTCCCGTCGGCTGCCGACGCATTCGTTTTTTAGTCCGTTATGCTGTTACTATTCAGTGCTTTACTATTGTTAACGGACTACATTTTGCCGACGTAGACTCGTTTCCATATGTGTTTCGGTGTCCAGGCACCCATATTAGTGTCGGCCAATCTCGTTTACGCGGCATTCAGTGAGCGTTGTATCATTGTGTGGGAGTCAAGTGCCTTAACCCTTTATATGGCAAAAAAAAATATTCGATTTATTATAACTACCGTTTATATTCGATTTTTAAAGTATCAACTTCGTGGGGGGTCGGAAATGAATATTTCTATTCGTTGCAAACTTCTGGGCAAAATAATAATACCCTTTGCAAGGGTATAAAATTTCCCGATTTATTTAAAGCCCCTGGACAATTGCCATCAATCAAAGCAAAAGGGACCAACGACTTCGCAAATCGCTAGAATTTTTGACAACGTGGATAGCTAGGATGAACTCGACTATTTTGCGAAAGATAGCGATTGTTATCCAGATAAGGAACATCTTGATACCACAAATGACGAAGATATCGAAGATCGAGCTGAATAACCCAGCTGAATCGAGCTGAATAATCCAACGACTTAAGCAAAAACGACCTAAAAAGACATTTGCCAGATATAAAATTGCATTAAGAAGCAGACCCTGGCAAGTTAAAATGTTTTATCATCTACTGAACTTGCAGTGAGCAATGCTTGGCTTTTCTACAAACGTGTACACAAGGAAAATGGATTATCTAGTAAGGTTCTAGCATCATCTGACTTTCGTATTCATATCCCAGAAGTGTTAACAAAAGTTTACACTATATCAAAGCTGGGAAAACGAAGCTCTGTTCTGGAAAATGAAATGAAGCAAAAGAAGCAGAGAGCAGAAAGTTGTTGTACTACTTTTAATGATTCCCAAATTGCTTAAAAAGTGATTGCACCGACACTCAAGACCATTTCTAAATGGTTTCGAATTTAACAGACCACACATTTTTATCTTCTTTTTGCTGCACACTACTAATATGTCGGAACCGACCGGATCGGATGACTATATCTCATAGCTCCCATAGGAACAATCGGTCGGATAACTAGTTTTAGTATGAACAACTTTTTTCTTTTCAATGGAATCGTCTTCAAACTTTGTAATCGTATTTTGTATATGTTTTTTTATAATCCTACCAATTTTTATTAAAATCGGACAATTAAATGGTATACCTGCCATACAAAAGATAGGTCTGAAAAACCGTCTTAGTTAGAAAAACTTTTTTGTCTTTAATGGTAGCATCCTGCAACTTTGTAATTGTTTGTTTCGCATGCTTTTACATAATTTTACAAATGACTATATGACAAATCGATTGACTATATCATATAGCTCCCATACAAACTATCGGTCGGAAAATTGGAATAAGAGTACTTTTTGAAAATATTTAAGCGAGCACTTGCAAGGGTATAAAAACTTCGGCACAGACGAAGTTAGCTTAGCTTTCTCGTTCTTATATGAGTTTAGATTGACGGTTTTAGAAGACGGTTAAATAAAAGGTGTAGATTAAACGTTTAACCAAATCGCGAAATTGTCCAAATTTAATGATAAAATTTTTAAAGGTATTCATTACAATTTTTCAGGAATTCGATAGTGGGTCTTAGTGCTGCCCTAGAAGAAGCCATTAAAGGTGGCTTGCAAATATCTGGGCATTTGCAAGAAAGAGATTACTTAATTATTGCAAGCATAGTTAACTCAAATCTGAGAAAGAAGAAAACTCGTTTTTTCAAATTTAGCGGGGTTTCAAAAAAATGGCGCTTATCAGTTGACAAACGTGTTAAACGATACTTGCTAAAATATAATTTGAAAGAGTATGATCATAAATACTCTGACATTTTACCAACTTAAGAGGCAGGTAATAAAGTCACACATATTGAAAATGATGTGACCAATGTGTCTACTTTACTTGAAGATATTTCCTCCAACCCTGTTGACCAAAGTTTAGTCGAAGCTACATTAAAGTGCTTCCGTAAAAATTGTTGATGTAAACATGGTGGACAATACCAAATGTATTCGTTCATCTAATCAATGTTGTCAACATTTTGTAACTGAAATAAAAGTGTTTGAATTTAATTAGAACACATTGTTAGAGAAATATTTTTCTCTTTTAATAATGCTTGTGGTCTGAACTTTAAGTCCTCAAGAGTTAACAAAAACTCTTTCTTTGCATATGGTTACTGCAAAGATCAATCTTGTAACTATTTTCAATTTAATGGGTTCTTCGATGGAACTGTGCGAGTTTACTCAAGCAGCCCGAGTTTGACCCATACTATAAATTTTAAAAAAATGTTCAATGCAGAGCCATAAATCGCTTTGTTGCCAAGAGCGATATGAAAGGAAGCTCTGCATTTGAATTCAAAAAAAAAACTCGCACTTAAAATGAACTCCGAAGAGCTTTTGTGGGAAATAATCAAATGGTGTGTAAGAATTTATCCTATTACAGGAATTTCATTTCGGAGGAAAACGCCAAGAACGATTTTGAAAAAGATGCGTTCAAGGATGCCTACGATATGAAATGTATGGGATTTTCTCATTATATCCAGCACTTATCCACTAAAGTAGAGGTATTTTTATGGAATTTAGAACATATAAAATTGCTTCTAAATCACCTGAAATTCATACGCTTCACGTGGATGCTACAGGATGTGTTGTGCAACCTATGAAATTAGCAAAGAAAAGAATATTTCGTTATTCATTGGTATTCCTGAGCATCACATTGTGTATCCTGTGGCTCATGCAATTTTGTCAAACCACAAATTAAAATTGCCACTTTGCAAACGGATCGTGACTGACGTGAGTTTTTCAATAATTGGAGCAGTATTAAGAGAATACTGTGACTTAAGCAAAGTAGCATACAATGAAATGTGCTATCGCTTTTTATATAGCGAAAGTAGTGCGTTTCCGAATGTATGCATTCAATTTTGCACAAGCCATTATGCCAAAATTATGTGCTCTGATGTAGACAGAACCGTAGGCTTGGCTAACACTGCCCTAAGACATTTCCTTAGAAATGCTCTGGGTTGGGGATACAATTTAAACTCCATAAAGGACTTAGAAGAATGGTTTAAAAATCTAATAACCATTCAACTATCTCCTACTGTAAGTGTAATGGTTAGTAAAGCCGTTTCATATTTTACAGATGCGAACCCAGAATCTTTTGATCTGGAAAAGCATGGTTTTTTTTTTGTAAATTCTGGCAAAAAGTATCGAGAAGATACATTAAAATCTATTGCAGGCAAAAATCGATTGAAAACTCGTTTCAATACTTTTGCTGTTGTAATTAAAGATATGATAGAATTTCAATCTGTTAATGGAAAAGAAAACATATATTATTGTCCCGAAATGGCAGAAGACATTTTGGGCAAGTATATTGTTTTTGCGCCGTTTTGGACAAATGTTATGGGCATTTTTATTGTCCAATAGAATCTTTTTTTGAGACACTAAAGCATAGTGTCATTAAAACCAAGCAAGGACTGAAACTTGGAAGATTCATTCGAAAAATGGATGATCTTTCGAAATCAGTGGTGCGACAAGCTGAACTTGCGCACCCAGAATTCATACGGTCCCCTATTCTTCATAGTGCTGTTATAAAGGGCAGACCTAAAAGACGCGTTTTGAAGCAATTAACTGCCTTAAGTGAGATGTCCAATAAAAAGCTTTCTAATTATAAAGAAAGCTGGCAAAAAAAGGGCACCAAAAAACTTAAGGTGGGACTGTTTTGTCGGGATTTCTCCGGACCCCAAAAAGTTCGTGAGGAATTTGCACAATCGTGTCTTCCAAAAGACAAAATTCAAACTTTCATTTGAAGTTATCTGTTCTTTCAGAGAATTTAAGTCCAAATTTGAATTCCTCAGTTCAGGCAGATCATTCCTATGCTTCAAACTTGCAAATATTTCGAATGGAAGAGAATTATAAAAAAATTCTTCTTATTAATTCGAAATTGAGCAGTTGCGTAATGGAAAATGTACATTTTTACTTTTTAAATTGTAAGACTCTTTTCGAGTATGTACATTCCTTAAACATGAATCGATTCTTTTTCAATATAGAACTAGACGATTTGGTTACATTGCAAGAGCATAAGTGGCTTTCAAACTTCATAGTTGATGCTGCTTTGACTGCAATTCTATTTGATCAAAATGATCCAAGACTGGAAAGTCTTTCATGTCAACTTGATCAATATTCCTTTAAAAATGAGGAATTAATCAAAACTGCTTTTGATAGTTCTTCTAGCTATTTAATTGTTCCTCATTGCTTTAAAAATCATTTCTATATCTTATTTATAGATAAAATAAAACTAGAATTTATGTTCCTAGATCCATTTGGGCAGACGCTGATTGCTCAAAAGTTTATTAGGTACAATAAGAATCTTTTAAACGGCGCTAGTAACATGGATCACAGATGCGTATTGAAAAGTCTTGACCTTCAGAAGGATTGTTCTAATTGTGGCATTTTTATTTTGCAGTTTGCAAAACGCCACATAAACGACTTGCCTCTCTCAAATTTACAATCAGCTAGTTGGTTTAGAAGAGGCATTTTTGAAAAATTGATTACCTACGGCGATCCGCTTATGGATATATGTCTGCACTGCTGTTAATATATAGGCCATGAGGTTACATTGCTATGTAATACCTGTGGGCGAAATATTTGCATTCAATACCTAAACAATTATACATAATTGCCGATAACAACCTTATCTGTAAACTTTGCCAAGCTAGTTTTTAATAGAGACGGTGTTATTATTATTAATTTGCTATGCAATGCATCATATCTGCAGGTGCACAGACCATACGGTTCATAAAGCTATGATCAGCCTGCTCATAAGCCATTCTTGCTTTACGGAATTTAGTTTATAATGGAAACTTGTTCATGAGTAAGAAACTGACAACATCTGTGCTGCAAGCAGCCTGAAACAGTCATTTCATTGGCTTCTTGATTTTGTGTCCTTCAAACTTCTTCCAACGATGCAACCGGCGAGCAGCGTTCTAAAGCAACGAACCATTTGAAACATACACTGTTGATTTAATGCATCTGCTAAGCAATATGTGGAATAGGCCTATTGGGGAACCACGTTAAAAACAAGAAAGAAAGTCGGTCAGACCCGACTATAACATACTCTGTACCAACGAAATTATACGCTCAGCATACATTTTGATGCTTCAGTAGCAGCTGAAAGCAGCGCTGCTACTGCGCTGCAGCAGCGAACTGTCTTTTGATCAGAACTCAACAACCGTTCATCCGATCTTCACCATTTCTTTGGCTGATCGATAAGTTATCCTTATTACTAAATATATCTAGAAGGAACAACCCACCTATCTTTAAAACTGTAGGAGATATGACTTTTTTTCTAAATTGCGGGGGCGGCAGGGGGCTTGGCCAAAATTGAAAATAAACTTGATCTGCCTGCAGACATAAGACGCATATGTCCCATACATGTCAAACCTCTATCTCTTACCATCTCTGAGATCTGTGCGTTCATGCGGACAGATAGACGGACATGGCTATATCGACGCGGCTGTTGTTGTTGTTGCTTTCTTCTGGTGTAACAGCCAGCCACTTTTGCACAAACTTAAAATACCACCATCATTTCCTACTCCTGCATTTACATAACAGTGCACAGTGGACAAAAGATAGTATTACTGTTTAAAACGTGTCAGCACTGTCTCATAACACTTCAAAATTTTTTACTCTGCTGTTATTTTTGTTTTGCTCCATCTGTCCTCTTCAAGAATAACTGTAAAACATAGAGCAAAACATTTTATTGTGCTGCAGTGTGAGCGACGCGTCGCGAAGTTTCAAGTGAGCTTGTGAAACAATAAATAAAATCAATTAAAACAAAAGATTTGATGAACAATGGAAGTATTTTATATTTTAAATACAGGTATTTACTATTATTTTTCATTATATCATGAATTATTATATTTATTATAAAACATTATATCTTATATACTAAGATTGTTGTGTCTATTTTTAATAATTAAGGTAATATTTGTCCACTTTTATATAAAATTTGTATGTAAGTTAAAGTTTCACTCAGACTTTTAGTTGTGAAGTTAATCGAAGTTAAATAATATAAACGAATATTTACAGATTATTTAGAGAAAATTTCAGCTGCTAGTTTTTGCTAGCCGCTGCGTAAGCTTGAAAAGAACAACGTGGTCTCGCCGTTTTCGAGCATTTTTTTCGTTTGTGTAACTGTACTTTTTGTGGCGTCTATCTCTGTCTCTGTCTCCGTCTTCGTCTTCGTGCGTTTTGTTGTGTTGTTTTGTGATTGTCATTTGAGTTCAAATGTTATACAAATTTATAATTTAAATTTATATAATACTTTATTTATTTTATAGGAGCTTTTCACGAATGCAAGCTAAGCCGAATTTGTGTATTTAATAAGTGGTGTTCCGAGACAGGTACAAATGCAGTCAAAATTCAAAGTATATATCAATCTTTGAAATTGAAAATAGAGAATGATGGCTACATAATGGGAGCTGAATATTTGGATCAATTAGAAAAACGCGTTAATTACTGCTGCAAGAGAATTGAAATATTTTGGCGTGACTGCAAACGAAATAAACCGTTCTTTTTAGACAAGCATTCCGATTGGCTTCCAAAAAATGAATCGTTTTCATTTAAATCTGATGTAAACACTACACATAAAAATTATATTAAACGTGGTCGTCCCAAAATTAATTTCTCTGAGTGTTCAAGCCGAACAAAGAGAAGACGGATTGGCAAGATTCCTGATTTGGATGAGTCTGCTGCTGACTGTTTGCGTTCTGCTGCTGTTGATGAAAAAATATCACCTGCAAGTGCTAATGAGATTATTTCGCTTATCATGGAAGCGAGCTTAACAAAGCACCAGTATATGCTCATTAGGGAGTTTGTAAACAGTAAAATTTCTACAAAGCTTTTTTGCAGCTATGATAATGTTGTAAAACAAAAAAAAAATGTTATCCAAAAAATATTACTGTTAGTGAGGCACATGCAGAAGTGGAGCTTCAAAGTTTATTGGACCACACAACAAAGCGCATTATCGAGTTGCAGGATAATGTAATACATAATGTTGTCGCCGATCCTGTTTGCAACCTAAAACTTATAGGGAAATGCGGCTTTGACGTAAGCTCAGGTTACAGCGAATACAAACAGAAAGTGAAGGACAATAATTTGGCAGACAGCCACTTGTTTGTGACGTCGTATGTTCCGCTTCTCTTACTAGCAGCTGAAGATTGTTCAAAAATTATATGGAAAAATCCACGACCAGCATCCACACGATATTGTAGACCTGTGCGATTTCAATTTTTAAAGGAATCAACTAAATTAAGTATTGAGGAGGAAAAATATTTTAAAGAAAAAATTACGAATCTTGTCAAGACTGAAATAATTGTTGGTGATAAAACTATATATGTTCAGCATATTTTGCAACTCACAATCGTTGATGGCAAAATTTGTAATGCGCTAACACAAACATCATCATCAAAATGCTATATATGCAACGCGAAGCCCACACAGATGAACAATATTGAGAAAAGCCTAGAACGCGAAGCTCATAAGGATCGATTTGAATTCGGATTGTCACCACTTCATGCATATATACGATTCTTTGAATATTTTATTCATTTGTCATACAGACTTGACATACTAGTCTGGCAAGTTCGAGGCGGCGAAGAAAAAACAAAATTTATTAAAAGAAAAACAAAAATGCAAACAGAATTTCGATCGAAAATGGGATTGATCGTCGATAAGCCGAAGGTTGGTGGATGTGGAACATCGAATGATGGAAACACTGCCAGAAAATTCTTCAATAATCCTGAGCTATCTTCAAAAATTACAGGCCTAGATGAGGACCTTATTGAACGATGTGCAGCAATATTGCAAGCACTAAGTTCTGGGTATAAAATTAATGTTGAGAAATTTAGGACATTTGCACTCCAAATAGCCGTTGATTTGACAAGGACATATTCGTGGTACTACCTTCCGCCTACCGTTCATAAGATTTTAATTCATGGACCATCCATAATTGAAAACGCTCTGGTGTCGATTGGGGAATTGTCGGAGGAAGCTGCTGAGGCAAGAAATAAGGACATAAAAAAATTTCGTCTGCAGCATGCAAGAAAAACGTCCCGAGAAGCAACAAATGAAGACCTACTCAATCGACTACTCCTTTCATCGGATCCGTTTATAACATGTCACCGAAAGTTACCACCTAAAACGAAGTCACTTTTAAATAAATATGTTTTTGATCTTTTAGAATAATACAATAATAGCAAAATTATTATTCTGTCTAAAGTTTTGATATGCTGATTTATAGCAGGGGGTGTAACTTCAATAGTTGGTTGAATATGAACGTTTTGTTTTTTTTTGTTTTATTTATTATATTTTTATAGAATTTTGAAAAAAAAATTTACATTTTTATCTACACTAGAAGTATTTTTGGCCGCTCGCTCCATACATGCCCGACCACTGTGCAGTGCTGCATTTGCTGTCATGATATGTAACCAGAAAGAGTACGCCTAATGCCCGTGGGGATAGTCGATTTACTGACGATGGTTCTGTCTTTGAAGGAAATCCTCATTTCCCTGGCTGCAAATCATTGCACGGTTTGGACCTCCAGTGAGATTAATCCCATAATCTATGCGGCCAACAATCGAAATTATAGGTGAGTGGTTTTATGGAAATGATTAGTTTTTAAAAAACTGCACAAAGTTTAATTTTTATACCCTTGCAAAGGGTATTATAATTTTGCCCAGAAGTTTGCAACGCATAGAAATATTCATTTCCGACCCCATAAACTATATATATTCTTGATTAGGGTGACGAGCTGAGTCGATTGAGCTTTGTCCGTCCTTCTGTCTGTCTGTTTCTACGCGAACTAGTCTCTCAGTTTTAAAGCTATCGAGCTAAAGTTTTGCACAGAGTCTTCTTTTTGCTGCACACTACTAATATGTCTGAATTGACCGGATCGGTCTGAAATCTAGTTTTAGTGAGAACAACTTTTTTCTTTTCAATGGAAACGTCCCCAAACTTTGTAGTCGTAGGTTTTCTATGTTTTTTTTTATAATTCTACCAAGTTTTATTAAAATCGAATAAGTATATGGTATAGCTGCCATACAAACGATAGGTCTGAAAAGCAGACTTGGTTGGAAAAACTTTTTTGTTTTTAATGGTAGCATCCTGCAAATTTGTATTTGTTTGTATTTCACATGCTTTCACATAATGTTACAAATTTTTGGCCAAAACGGATAACCATTTCCCATACGAACGATCGGTCGGAAAATGGGTCGTTGTGGGAGAAAAATTATTTTTGAAAATATTTAAGCGAGCACTTGCAAGGGTATAAAAACTTCGGCACAGGCGAAGTTAGCTTAGCTTTCTCGTTGCTGCTGATTTTGTTGCCGCTTCTAAGAAAATCAAAAGTCGCTGTCGACGGAAGTGCAAAACCGATTTCTAAGAAGCGCGCAGCAGCCGCAGCCGTCGTTTTGTGCTTTCTAGTAATTTGCTTCACCGTCGTTTTCAATCAGCAGAGCCAGTCGGAACTGCAGCTTTCTGACAGCAGCGCATTTCTCAGCAGCAACAAGTGCTCGGCTTTTTATACCCTGTTCCCATTGAAAATGGGAAAAGGGGTATCATGAAGTTGTGCGAATGTATGTAACAGGGAGAAGGAAAATTTTCCGACCCCATAAAGTATATATATTCTTGATCAGCATGAACAGCCGAGTCGATATAGAAATGTCCGTCTGTCCGTCCGTCTGTCTGTCCGTCCGTCCGTCTGTCCGTCTGTCTGTCTGTCTGAACGCGTCGATCTCAGAGACTATAAGAGATAGAGCCACAAATTTTTGCACGAAGGTAGATTTATGCTGTACGTAGATCAAGTTTGTTTCAGATTTGAAAAATTCCACCCCGCCCCACTTTTATCCCCAAAAAACCTAGACCTCCTCTAGAAATCCTAGACCTAAATAGCCGTCAGATCCACAATTCAAGCTATAGCCTCGTGATATAGCCTCAAGCTATGCCCAATATCTTTCTATTCTGAAAAGTACATTCAGATCGGACAAAAAGCACCGGAGTTATAAGCGAAACAGTTGAGCTGATAAGAGCATTTTATTTTCATTTTATTTTGAATAACTTTTATAACTTAATATTTAATTGATTAATATTAATTGATGTCAGCAGGACTTCCTGCAGCGTCGCCTCCTGCCTTCCCGGGCGAACCAGGAGGCTTGCCAGCGTCGCCTCCAGCCTTCACATGAGAACCAGCGGTACCTGCAGGCGATTTTCAGCCTTCAGTTTTTTATTGCCGTGCTTTGGCGGCTCCAAGGCGTCACTTTCAGGCTCGGCACCGCGCTTGTTGTTGTATACGTTAACGGCCTGAAAAAATAAATATGTTATCTATTATGTATTATTAACTTATATATATACTTACAGCATTGGTAATATTAAAATTGACGAAGGGCATTTTTTTGATGGATCTTGTCTTGCAAGTTGGTCTGCGCGCCGGGGTTCGAAGAATAGCAAAAAGGGTGGCAGCGCTGTGTCCATTTCTAGGGCTGCAGTAGCAGCCGTGACCCAATGTAAAGTACATTTGTATGTAGAGAACTAAAAATGATCATGTAAAAAAATAAGGAAAATTGAATTTTCTCAAAAACGTTACGAACGATTTTGATGAAACATGTGGCAAAATGTTTGGAAAATTATTGCCAACAATTCTCACTACCGTGCAAAACGTGCCATTGTCTTTCAGCAAAAATAAAAGTTTGAATTTGTTAGCGGCAATTGTTGCAGCGTGACCTTTGCTGCCGAGGGCTCACGGTGCCACTGTCGCTGTCACTGTTGTGGACGCTGGCGCCACTGTCGCTGGCAGCCTTAGCAGTGGAAAACCTGAAGCCGAGCCACCCCCACTGTTATGCGATTTTCTCAAAAACTGTACGACCGATTGAGCTGAAATTTGCTAGGTACACTCTAGAATATCCCCCCTTTAAGCTAATGTACCGTGCAATGTGTGTCATTGCCTTGGGACTTAGCAATTGGCACATATTTTTAAACGTAATTTTTTGAATGATTTTTGTATGGGAATTTTTCGAGGTTGATCCACTGTTAGCCGATTTTCTCAAAAACTGTATTATCGATTGAGCTGAAATTGAAATGTATGCGAATACATGAATATATGCCCGAAATTTTTGGCACCCCGTGCTTATCATGCCATTCCCTGATGGAGGTGATATAGCCTAAAATGTAGCAAGCCGATTGTTTAGTGTCATATTTTCGGTATTTGCAGTGCTTAAACCCACCTAAACCTCAATTAAAACAATAGTTTCTGCTTGTCTTAACATTTTGCAATTTAGTTTGTCGCAAAAAGCTAAGTAGTTCCTTAGATATTTAAAAAATTAAAAAATCAGTTTTGTTCCACACTCCACCGTTCCAGTTCGGCGCTAAATAGTCGACGATATTTTGAGGACACTGTTTTCTTGATGTCCGTCAAAATAACGTCGATGTTTTAGCGTCGAATTGGAACGGTAGAATCTCAAACAAAATGAGTTTTTTATTTTGTAATTTTCTCAGGAACCACTTAACTTTTTAAGACAACTTAAATTGCAAAATATTAAGAAAATAATAAATTATTGTTTAAAATAAGATTTGGGTGGATTTAAGTATTCCAGGTACTAAAAATATCAGGTTAAAAATTTGCCACCCGGCATTTTTATAAATATCTCTCTTTCCAGATGTTGTGCCGCAATGCACGGTATACCAGCCGAAAGCTGACATATTCAGGAGTATATTGAAAAAGAAATTATGAAAATCAAACCCTCAGTTTGTGCTGCCATGTTAACCGAGTTGGGTGTGACCAAGCCACAAGACAAATCGACGCTAAATTTTCTTGATGTTGTGCACATATGCACGATATGTCCCCGGATAGGGAAAAATTCAACCTATTTTTACTTATTTTCCCAGGATGATTCTCCCCACAGTTTTCCTGAAAATGAATTTTTATGTTTGCATATATTTGTCAACAGCCCTAGGCCTGCAGCCAGTGACTTGCAGTATGACCATACAAATCGACGCTAACTTTTTCTGATGTGGTGCACATATGGACGATATGTCCCCGGATAGGGAAAAATTCAAACTATTTTTACTAATTTTCCCAGAAAGTTTCTCCCCACAGTTTTCCTGAAAATGAATTTTTAAGTTTGCATATATTTGTCAACAGCCCTAGCCCTGCAGCCAGTGACTTTCCCTACTTTCTTCTGCAGCCCTACTGTCAAATTCAAGTCACGGGTGCAGCTCTAGTATGTACTTTACTTTTGTGAACGGCTGGCGAGGCAGAAAAATTTTGGTTCTGGTTTTCATTTAAACAACAAGGAATTAAACACATATCAAAATGCCAAATATGCGAATTTTAATAACAAAAATGGGTAAGTTTATTTAAAAGCGCTTTTATAACATCGTTTGTATGACATATTGTTTTTTTCAGACTGTTAATATAATTAACACCTATATTATACCTATGGCGATGCAGGGTCGGACAGCGAGCAGCCTGCTCGTAAGAGAAATAGGAGCGCTGCCGAGGGCGAAAAGCAGCAGCCGCCCAAAACCACATTAAAGAAGAAAAGGAAAAACAAGAAAAGCCAGAGTGGAGCACGCTCTCAAGCTGCCCGGCCGGCTGAAGAGCCGGCATCAGTTGCCTCTACGGCTGCGGCAGGTCCCAACCCTGCTGGTGTAAGAATAATTAAGCACTATAATACTAATTAAGAAGTAAACTAAGTAGTAAATAATTCTAAGAATACCCTCAATGTGCGATCGTAAACATTCTGGCAACGGCAAAGAATGTGGCAGTACACGAGGCGGGCAGAACGCCATTGATTCGGAGCGTGGGAAAAGAAGCAGACGATTGCGAAATTAAAAAATTAAAAAATAAACATATGTACAGTGATCTAAACAAAAACTATATAAAAGTGCGAGTTTAAAACCCAGTCAGACACGTTTTCACCCCTTACACTGGGAAGGCTGCTCCCGACCTCGGTGGAAAAAAAATAACCTAGCCCTAGCCCTAGCACTTAAGCAAATAAAGTGAATAAAAGTTTGTTGCTAAATACATTTGTTTAAATCCAACTTAATGTTGACGCTCTTGCCGCGCTTCTGCGATTCGGTCTCCGTTTCGTCTTCAAAACGTTTCTTCAGTGTTCTCCAGCTTTCGATTGTCTTGCTGATGGACATTGTCCGCCTCGCAGGCCGTCTCCAGGGTCTTATGCAGGAAGGTCAGCTTCTTCTTGCAATAGGCCACCTTCTCCTTGGCCTTAATTTACAACGGTCGACGTTTGTTCATCTGAGTCTCAAACTATCGTATTTCCTGGTCGATTTTGGCCTCCAACTCACCTATGTACTTTTGAACAGGGCTGCAAACCGGAACTGGTTCGAATCCGGAACTCCGAATTTTATTTTACTGTGAACCGAACCTTGAACCGAAACTCTTTAGAACCTCAACCTCCTGCTTGAGCCGATTATAGTCATCCTTTAGCAAACCAGAACTGCAAAAGTAAGAATGTTGCATTTTGACAGGACTTTGGTAAGGGATTTTCAACATACCCACTAATCTCCTCGAATGGCAATGTCATCCACAGCTCCCTGAAAGACCAGAAAGTTTTTGGCCTTCACATTAATGCCAATTATCTCCAGCTTATTTAGACATATGGTGACATCATCACAGCAAATGCAACACTGGATGTAAATGCAGGAATAGGAAATGATGGTGACCAGTCAGTCTGGCCAGTAGAAAACCACTCAGAAAGCGCGTCCTGATGGATTTACCCTCCTCTTTAAGAATGGTTCAGAAGAAGTAGCCTCGTCTAGGCCCATTTCGCCCCAAATGCCCAAAACAGGGGGAAGCTGGAAAATTTAAATTTTAGATTTACGGCGAAGTTAATTAGATTTTGATATACCTACCAGCAAGGGAAAGGATACAGCCCAAACGAAAATTAATTGTAATTGAATTATTTTGGACTTGAATGCAGATTTGTGAGTATCAGATCAACGAGTACGTTTGTATTCAGGGTTCTGCCAAAAGTCCAGCTCAGCAGACGCATACATGAATCATATGGGCATTTCCACCGGAAGGTCCACCTAGACCAAAAACTAAAGGTACTTAACAACTCTATGTTTTCTCATATTTTCTTGGGGATACAATTAAGTTGAACTTATGTAAGCTAGTCTTACATGTAATCATAACCCATTTCGAGATTTTTGAATGCAAAGTCGCGTAAGCATAATTTTTCTAATTTTTATCGTTCTCTAGCAGAATCTAAAAGCATTCTATGGGTACAAAGAGGTAATGAAGATTGCTTAAGAAACCATAATAGACTTTGTGATTGCAATTGACTGTAACTTTTTGCTTTGCATGAAAACATAAACCATATCAATATCAAGATGGAAAAATATGTCCCGTGCGAAAGTGCTTAAAATGAAATTTTGAAAAAAGTATAAATCATTTTGTGGTATAATCAAATCCATTTTAAAGAGTCATCAAAGCACAACATCGCTAAAAATTTAAGGTGTCGTTTCAAACGAATTTCTACTTTTATAAAGTTCTACCTGAACCCGCTGCTGCGACTTTGTGTGCGTACACGCGCGTTCACCAGTTTCTGTCTAGTTTGGTAGAAATCGGACATCTATATGGTATAGCTGCCTTAGAAAAGTAGAGTCTGAAAAGTAGTCTTAGGCCCGATTTCTCAATGTCCGGTTGGTCAACTTGACAGGCAGTTTAACCGAATTTGAGTGTCTCATATTGTATGTGGCGTAACCGGAACATCAAACTTAAACGCTGCTCATCCACCGGTCAACTTTAACCGCGAGCTCAGCCCCGATGAAATTATCGATATTTCTTATCGATATGCAAGCAGCTGTCCGCACACTTGCTTTGTTTATTTAATTATTTGCAGCAACACAAAATGTAATGCAATTCGAATAGGCAGAGCATCGAATAAATAATGCAAGAAAGTACAGAGAGAGGCCTAATTAATTTACTAATATGGACGATGCCACATTTGTTGTTTGTATTTGTTGTTTTTCCCTCTGGGTCTTTTTGCACTATCACTCTTTCACTCTTCATCGCAAGTAATTTTAATCAACTTTTACGCAAAACCATGACCAGCAACAACTAATTGCAATGAAAAACAAACAAACCAAACCGAGTCAGCTGTTCACTCGTTCGATTAGTCAAACAGTATGGTCACACTGAAGCAGCGATGGGTATTTGTCGATATCAGGCGAAACTGTTGAGAAAAGCAAATAACTTAACCGCTCGTCATCTAGGCCAACAAATCTGACCGGTGGTTGGCTAACCGGAACCTTTGAGAAATCGGGCCCTAGTGACAAAAACTTTTTTGTTTTCAAAGGAAATGCCCTTAAAATTAGTTAGAAAAACGTGCTGCAAGGGTATACAAACTTCGGCCGAGCCGAAGTTAACTTTCCTCTATTCTATTATTCCAACTCAATCTTTGAATGAACTCCTTTCCACACCACCCTTAAGGTAGAGTTCATGGCGCGTTTTTTTTTTTAAATGGTTCCCCAATAGGCCTATTCCACATATTGCTTAGCAGATGCATTAAGTCAAAAGTGTACGTTTCAATTGGTTCGTTGCTTTAGAACGCTGCTCGCCGGTTGCATCGTTGGAAGAAGTTTGAAGGACACAAAATCAAGAAGCCAGCGAAATGACTGTTTCCGGCTGCTTGCAGCACAGATGTTGTCAGTTTCTTACTCATGAACATGTTTCCAATATAAACTAAATTCCGGAAGGCAATGGCTTATGAGTAGGCTGAACATAGCTTTATGAACCGTATGGTATGTGCACCTGCAGATATGATGCTTTGCTTAGCAAATTTTTATACCATGTTCCCATTGAAAATGGGAAAAGGGGGATCATGAAGTTGTGCAAATGTATGTAACAGGGAGAAGGAAAATTTTCCGACCCCATAAAGTATATATATTCTTGATCAGCATGAACAGCCGAGTCGATATAGCCATGTCCGTCTGTCTGTCTGTATGAACGCGTCGATCTCAGAGACTATAAGAGATAGAGCCACAAATTTTTGCACGAAGGTAGATTTATGCTGTACGCAGATCAAGTTTGTTTCAGATTTGAAAAATTCCACCCCGTCCCCCTTTTATCCCCAAAAAACCTAGACCTCCTCTAGAAATCCTAGACCTAAATAGCCGTCAGATCCACAATTTTCAAGTTAGAGCCTCGTGGTTTAGTATACATCAAGCTAGGCCCAATATCTATCTATTCTAAAAAGTACAATCAGATCGGACATAAAACACCGGAGTTATAAGCGAAACAGTTGAGCTGATAAGAGCACCCCCCCACTTGTTGGTCAGGACTAGAAAAAAGTGTTGCCTGCATTTGGGATAATTTTGTTAAATTCAAAAACAATTAAATGAAAACAAATGAACAGGGTATTTTGTGGTCGGGAAACTCGACTGCAGCGCCCTTACTTGTTTTAAACATGAAAAACACCGTCTCTATTGAAAACTAGCTTGGCAAAGTTTACAGATAAGGTGGTTCTCGGCAATTGTGTATAAATTTGTAGTGCATTGCATGCAAATATTTCGTCCACAGGTATTGCATAGCAATCTGACCTCATGACCTATATATTTACAGCAATGCAGACATATATCTATAAGCGAATCGCCATAATTAATTAATTTTTCAAAAATGCCTCTTCTAAACACAGTAGCTGATTGTAAATTTAGGAGAGGCAAGTCGTTTATGTGGCGTTTTGCAAACTGCAAAATAAAAATGCCACAACTGGATGAATCCTCCTGGAGGTCATGAATTTTGAATTCGCATCTGTAATCCATCTTACTAATGCCGCTTAAAATGCTGCTTTCTTGTAGTCCTTTATAAACTTTTGAGCAGTCAGCGACTGCCCAATGGGATCTAAGAACAAGAATTCAAGTTTTATTTTATCTATAAATAATATATAGAAATGATTTTTATAGCAGTGAGGAACAATTAAAATGCTAGAAGAACTATTCATAGCTGTTTTAATAAATTCCTCATTTCAAAGGAATTTTGATGAAGCTGACATGGAAGACTTTCCAGTCTTGGATCATTTTGATCAAATAGAATAGCGGTTAAAGCAGCATCAACTATAAAGTTTGAAAGCCACTTACCATCTAACAATGTTATCAAATCGTCTAATTCAATATTGAATAAGAAACGATTCATGTTTAGGCAATGTTCATGTTTGAAAAGCGTCTTACAATTAAGTTCGTACAATCGAGCATTTTCCATTAAGCAACTGTTCAATTTCGAATTATTTAAAAGAATTATTTTATAGTTCCCTTCCATTCGAAATATTTGCAAGTTGGCAGCATTGGAATGATCTTCCTGAACTGAGGAATTTAAATTTGGATTTACATTTTCAGCAACAGTAGATAGTTCCAAATGTAAATTTGAATTTTTAGAGCGAAGCTCTTTTACGGACGGTAGACTGGGGGGTAAAATCCAGAAAACGACTGTCTTTGCGACAGACAAAAATTCGCTTTTGACTTTGCAAATTCAGCAGCGTTTGAATGTAAGCTCACTCAGTGCGTGCGTTTATATGTATGTATGGACGTCATGTCTTTGCTTACACTGGAGTCTGCTAACCAGTGTTGCCAATTTAACTATTTTCGCACCAGATCTAGGTATTTTGTAAGGTCGAAAGCCAAAAAGTATGTGCAAGAAAGCGATAGCAGCATATGTGTTGTGAGCAGAGTTCGCAAAAACCGGTCCTCTCTTTGCAGTTGTCAGAAAAAACAAAACTTTGGCCTATACAAAACAGCCATAGTAGCAGGTGGGTTGTGAGTTGGGGGGTCGTGGTGGGAGATCAGAGGTGACTGAAAAAGATGACCGTCAAAATAGCGTCGACTTTTTAGCGTCGAATTTGGAACGATGGAATGTGAAACAAAACGGATTTTTTATTTTTTAAATATCTCAGGAACTACTTAACTTTTTGCGACAAACTAAATTGCAAAATGTTGAGAAAAGCATAAACTATTGTTTTAATTAAGGTTTGGGTGGGTTTGAGCACTGCACATGCCGGAAATATGACACTAAAAAATCGGCTTGCCACATTTTAGGCTATATCTCCTCTCTCAGGGAATGGCATGATAAGCACGGTATGTCAAAATTTCGGGCATATATTCAATTATATGCACACAAAATTTCAGCTCAATCGATCGTACAGTTTTTTAGAAAATCGGCTAACAGTGGATCAACCTCAAAAAATTCCCATACAAAAATCATTCAAAAAATTACGTTTAAAAATATGCGCCAATTGCTAAGTCCCAAGGCAATGGCACACATTGCACGGTACATTAGCTTAAAGGGGGGATATTCTAGAGTGTACCTAGCAAATATCAGCTCAATCGGTAGTACAGTTTTTGAGAAAATCGCATAGCAGTGGGGGTGGCTCGGCTTCAGGTTTTCCACTGCTAAGGCTGCCAGCGACAGTGGCGCCAGCGATAGTGGCGCTAGCGACAGTGGCACCGTGAGCCCTCGGCAGCAAAGGTCACGCTGCCAAAATTGCCGCTAACAAAATCAAACTTTTATTTTTGCTCAGAGACAATGGCACGTTTTGCACGGTAGTGTGAATTGTTGGCAATAATTTTCCAAGCATTTTGCTACATGTTTCATCAAAATCGTTCATAACGTTTTTGAGAAAATTCAATTTTCCTTATTTAGCAATTTTAATTCCCTAACGCCAGCAGTGGCCATTATTTCCTAGTGCCTTGCACAAATGCCAGCAGTGGCCAGAGTGGCCATAAAAATTCGACGCTAACGTATATTGTTGCTCAAAGACAATGGCACGTTTTGCACGGTAGTGTGAATTGTTGGCAACAATTTTCCAAGCATTTTGCTACATGTTTCATTAAAATCGTTCGTAACGTTTTTGAGAAAATTCAATTTTCCTTATT